>JBCJKH010074197.1:0-12560 GCA_039877255.1 Loriculus beryllinus | reverse complement strand
CCTCGCTCCAACAGCTCCACGTCCTTCTTGTGCTGCTGCCCCAGAGCTGGATCAGGGCTGCAGGGGGGGTCTCCCCAAAGCACAGCAGAGGAGCAGGATCCCCTCCCTTGACCTGTGGGTCATGCTCTTCCAACATGGCTCAGATGCAGTCTACATTAATGGTTTCTCCAATAATGACTGTTTCAGTGATGCAGTGCAGTCAGCTCCTCAAGGGTGGTTCAAATAGACAATACCTCCTTCTCTCTCCAAGCACTGGGTTACTTCAGCAAGTTGCATGAATTAGGTGAGATGAACCCAACCTTGAAAGTTCAGCAGCAGATTTATAACGAAGTTCAACTTTTCTAGTAGTAGACAGCAGTTGAGCCTGGACTAGATCCAGTGTCCTTCACTATAGGAAGATATCTTTCTGCTGGTCTATATATCACCTAATGTATCAATTACAAACACATCTCCTACGAGGTCTTCAGAACAAGACTTCTACCTATAGTGATCTGGCTGAAGCTTATTACTGACTGGTATATTTTCTGGATGTGCAGAAAAGTAGGCAAATTCATTGAATTCTGTGAATTCAGATAGATTTAGGGGGTAGAGAAATACTATACTAGGAGTTTCCCAACAGCAGCTCTGATGCTGATTCAAAAAAATCTACCTGCAGATCTAAGCAAATGTGCTTTTTGGAAGGATTAGAAAATAGAAACCAAATTATTATGTCTGTTTATATTTTGTGGAGCCCCATTCTCCTTTCATTTGACATACCTGTGGGCAAATAGCAAACACAGAACTGTTTAATACATTAATTGGAGAGGTAGGTGCTTTCAAGGGAGCAGATCTCTCTTGTCTCCTCCCCCAGGTGGTATAAGTAGGTCTTTTTAACAAAAAGAGTAGAAGAAAAGGATTTGAAGATGTTAAGGTGAATCACTGTTTTCAAACATTAAGCAGGAGCTAGAAAAGGCAATAAAACTATTATCGTACATGTATACATCCCTGTCCTCTGAAACATTTTATTAACTTAGCATGGTTTCACATCTGTTAAAAGCAGAAAATAAAATCCTCTCTATATTTACAACGGTTCTCTTTAATCCCTCTGTTTTATAATTATTCAGATCTGGCTATAAATTGTAAGAATATATTTATTATAAAAGGAAGTCTATGGTCTGTGAGTAAGCAGAAGATGAGTGTTATCACTGTAACAGATTCATAGACTTTAGAGGAGATGACTGATGCTCTGCTAACAGGCCTAATAGCAGCTGTCTGGCAACACCACTAATAACAGAAGATACAAGAGACTTGTTTCCCTGTACTCTCTAGATACACATCTGAAGTTAAACTGTTATGGTAAATCTTGTGGTCATCTGGTCAGGAACATGCAGGCAAATCCAAGTTATAGGTACAGTGTGCAAAAAGTTGTTGAAGGGTGTTGCTGGGGAAATCTCCCAATTCTTCCCTCATTGTTCCTCATCCCTCACTAACATCCATTCAAAGACACCTTTCCATTCACCTAATTTGTATTACTTGTCCATCTCTCCTGTATGAGGAGAGGGACAATTATGTGGGCTACGTGCCTCCTCTGCTCCTCTAAGTTTCTTCTTTCTCTTTTCACACAAGATTATCCAGTAGCTTTCCACCCTTCCTTCCTTTTGCCTGCCAGCACTGACAGACACAATGGCTCTTCTTTGGGATGCTGCCTGAACTGTTTTTTCCCTCAGACGCTGTGTGATCCATGTATGAGGAAGGCTTCTGCCATTCCTCTCCAAACTTTCCACTGTGTCTTTACTTTAAAACAAGGCTGCAGTTACAAAAGTCTGTCCCATATTGTCCAAAAGGAAGTATTGGACTCTGTGATTTCCCTTCACAAGTGTTTAATGATAAGTTAAATTTATTATGAAGAAAAAAACCAAACCTTGTTGCATCTTCTGACACATGACTTCCTATCCAGACTTCTTTGCTTCCTCCCACTTCCCATTGTCAGTTGTTCCAGTGCATACCTTGGGCATTATCTTCAACACAGCCTAAGCAGAAGCCTATGTCTAAGCCTTGGAGATATTTATTGTGTAACGTCTCCATGTTATAAATTTTCATATCAATCTATATAAAGATAACTCTTGGATGGTATGTGCTCGCTTCACATCCTGATTATTGTAACATCATTTTCTCTGTTGCATCCGATTCATCACTTATGCTCACTTCCAGAATCTCTCTGGAAATTATCCATCATCTCCTGATAAGAAAGCTGATTCCCACATCTGATCAGTTTGGACTGCTAGCTTTTGTTACACACCCATATTTCACTGTCTTTATACTCCTCATTAACAGCAACAACAGAAGCACAGTTAACCGATTTTGGATGTATGTGCACCCTAAGCTCTCATATGGACTAAGGATGCCTCATTTCTTAGGCAGTATTTCCCTTTTGCTTTGTCTGTATCCACATCTTGTCACTACTTCCCATGTTGAGATTGTGGAAAATTTGGGCTCAGACTCGCTTTTAATCCATGTGTTCTTATGGAGTAGAGCAACTCATAAGTAAAAACAGCTATGGTAATATGAAGAAAAAGGAGTAACACCAAAGTGTGAGCTTTGAAGACAGAAGAAAGGTGTGGGAAATCAGCCTAGTCTTCTGGGTGGGTTCTTCACCTATCCTACTGACTCCTCCTTTTACATGAAACAGCTACCAGTCTCCCTGTGAAAAGGAGTGGGATTTTCCAGCTCAAGGATTAGGGTATGCATCAGAATAAATGTCATCCTTGAGTCAGCTTTCAAGGATCAATTAGGAATTTCAATCATATAGTCACTAAAAAGAGGAAGATTGATCAAAGAACAGTAAGGACAGTCAGAGGAATACATCCAATGGAATTGAGTCATGGTATAGTTATGGATATGTTTAAATCTTTCCAAACTGGAAGCAGTTTTGGGTAAGGCCATCAACAGAGTAGAAAATACTGTGAGAACTCTACTGGTAGACATGGAAACATCACCTTCATGCAGAAATGAGCCGTATTAAAAATCCCTCTGTCAGCTCCCAGTGAGGCTGAAGCATAACATAGCAAAGCCCTGTGTGACAGTCACTAGCTGAGGACTGAAAGTTGTCTAATCTGATCTGTTCTACTTTTTCAGCTGCACAAATAACACACAGGACCACGCTGACAGATTTCCACTACTTCTTGTTCTGGAGGTAGCTGTTAACATACTCTCTGTATCTCTGCATAGGGCTGCATTGTAAGATGTAGGATAATACTGGGCACTGAAGATTACAGCTCCCTAAGGAGTTGTGAATTTTGTTTTTTCGTTTTAATTCAAAAAAAACTTCAGAGTAAGAAAAATATTTTCTCCTTAAATGCTCTTATTGAGGAATAGGGTCAAAGTCACACTTGATAATCAATCAGGTTTCCATTGATTACACAAACAAATTCTCTGTTAACATCCCAAAGATACATAGCGGCTTTCTTTTTTCCAGAGACACTGTGTTTAGCCA
Organism: Loriculus beryllinus; assembly: GCA_039877255.1. Classification (NCBI taxonomy): domain Eukaryota; kingdom Metazoa; phylum Chordata; class Aves; order Psittaciformes; family Psittacidae; genus Loriculus; species Loriculus beryllinus. Next base: position 9,088 of record JBCJKH010074197.1, on the reverse strand, counting down.
TCAGCACTTACAAAAGCAGCAGCACAGACACGTCAAGTTCAACATGTTTTCATTCTGTGTTATTGGGCTCAGCAGTTAGACTCTTCATTAATTTCCCCTTCTCCTCAATGTGCCGTCTGTGCACCTTATTTATATTCACCTGAAGAGGCACACCTGCAGTGGCACCAGCTTCACATTACTGCTGCTGGACTCCGTGGTTTAGTAACTTTTAAGGTTATCTCTGCTGTAGAGCTCTTTCTGTCTAACCCTTGCTTGCTTGAAACCCACACTGCCTACACAGCCAGCTTGTTTGCCTCACTACAATCTGTATGAAGAATGGCTGAAGGAACTGGGGGAGGGTTTAGTCTGGAGAAGAGAAAGCTCAGGAAGGAACTTATCGTACATTCTCTTAGATCACAGAACTGTGGATATTTGATTTCAAATCATGTTTCTTGCAATACCTTCTTCCCCCCTCCATGTGGAGTCCATAACTTAAACCATGACAAAAGCAGTGCTATGTTTACCCTGCAAAGAGCCTTCTGTTTTGAAGACAGAGAGGAAAAGAAACTAAATACACCCATCAGCTCTTGTTCTGTCTTTTTGGAACGCTAGGAGAAGTCATGGGCTATGTAAAGGTAGTCCTCTTCCTTCAGCTGAATCCAAGGTTCAAGCTTTTGACATACATATGCACCTATATGCAATAGGAATGCATAAACAACAGGCTTTATTCATGGTAGCATATTGGGATGCACAGGAAAATGCACAATATATGCACAATATACTTTTTAGCCCTACATGCATTACATGTGAATCCCCTATTTGTTAGACTGTTAGGTACTCTGAGGTGTACAAGGGTGTTTTCAACTTTTCCAGTGGTATGGGAAAGGTGATGAAAGCACACCAGGAGAGTAACTGTATGTCGTCATAGCTACATGTATGGTGTGAAATCCAGTTCAAAGTTCTGGCCTTTCTACACAATCAAACTTCATTTTCTTCAAAATTTGCAGATGAAATCCCATAGTCCAGTGATGTAGAAACAAAAGTCCCAATCTCTTCAATGAAATCAGGATTACTTCAGGCCCTGATGTAGCAATTTTCTACCAAAAGGGTTGTTGGAATTGATGAAGCCCATAGATTGACCTTTGCAGGTCACAGAAAAAAGATTAGAAGTGCCCACATTTATGAACCTGGTGTGAATGTTATGTTCTTGGAAATGTGATATAGAATGAACCCTGTTAGCAAACAGTTTTATTATAACTGGATTTCCTTCTATATAACACACAGTGCTGCCTGTCATAGGATATTTATGGAAATGTAGAAGAAAAAGTCTTTAAACACTTAGCTATGAAATAGTACAATTAGAAGAATAAGTTCTGAGGTTGCTTCTAACTTTACAGACAAGCAAATCTTATTTAAGAAAAAGTGTATATACTGAAGGCAGATGAGATAAACCTAGCAAGTAATCAGTGCTCTGTTGATTATGAGTTTCTGTGACATTCATGTTTTCATTTAAGCTGAGACTGACTATTAGTTTTTATTTTAATTATTCACTTCAAGCTACTTTATAAGGAGGATGTGATAAAGAGCAATGGCGTTCTCAGTGTGGTATTAACTTGCCTACCAAACACCCCTTCATACTCTACACGTACCAATACAAGTAACCAGTAAATGCATCAGAGAATTCCAATTATTTGAACTCTTTCTTCTCTCTAGTTACACACCATGTGATGCAGATAAAAATAAGCAATGAGTGAATTAGCTTTACGCATATGAGAAATCCTACAGATGCTGATAGAACTGCTTATATACATAAAGACATCCTTCATCCAGCTCTCCAGCTTCACAGCGTACCAAGAATCAAGGCTTAGATGCTTTTATACAGAGGAAACAGGTTACTAAATCTGGACATGATTTTGCCTGCCCTGGCAGAGATGATTTTCATGGAGAAGCCAAGGTTCTGCAGAAGAGAAAGGAGAACTTCAAGAATTTGATGCTGTTTGGACTGATAAAGGCATTTGAAATGATGAAGAAAGCCCACAGAGAAAGAGATCAGTGGGGGGGTTGTCATAGTGGGATCAGTGGGAGCAGTTGCATGAGTTAGATGGATCAAGCAGGGTGTAGTTCTGCACTGCATCTTTTGTCCTCTCCAAGGTATTATTCAAATATAATTTCTCTGTACCTTGTGTGACGTTTACTAAGCTTTTAAGACTGGTCCCTTTGAGCACTATCCTTGGAGAAATGATTCTGACCAATATGGACAGTCATTTCCATAAGACATATTGATGCTTTAATCTGATGTAAATATTGACCGTTGTGAATTATCCACCAGAGTGAATTTTTATTCTATTTTATGCTTTATGCCAAATCTACAGATTATTTAGATAAAAGCTTTTCAAATTTGACTAGTAATGTAACTTAAAAATATTAAATTCATTAGAACTGCTTATTACAAATTCTTCTTTAAGCAAGATTTTGCTTTCCTGTTAAAAACAAAAAACAACCCCCCCCCAAAACATAACCAGAAACCGACTCCTTCAGGTCTGTAGAGCTTAATCCACACCAGGTCCATTTTAGTAGTCTCAACTTCATTCCCACTAAATTAGTTTATTACATGTTAAGCTGTGCTGGAACAGGCTGTGAGAGAGTATTTAGATGCCATCAGGATTAGGCACCACTTCCACAGGAGGAAATAACAAGATTGCTCTGCTCCTGAGAGCATCAGAGCACTGATTTTTTAAATGTACAGCATACAAATGCTGAAAAATAAATTATCAGATAACTATTAATATATCTTTTTAAAATATATATAAATAATTAATTTTATTATTAATAAAAAATAAAGGATAAAGTAGATCTTCCCATATGTACCAAGGCTTCCTTTAGAGCTGAAGGATGCTTCAGTTGAAGAATTTAATAAAAGACCAAAATTAATATCAGTTTTAAAACCCATTTAAAATACAACCTAGAAAAGGGGGCTTTTATCCAGAAACCCCTCAAGCATTGCTCTATGCTCAGCAAACACCACAACACAAGTATATTAGCACGTATCTGAAATTAACTTTCTCTGAATCCCTTCCACCGCGACTCTGCAGTCTCTATGAAATCTGCATTCAGTTTTGACCGCTCTATGGAAACAGCAATTTGATATCTCATTCATGGCCAAGCTGTGCGTGAACTCTGTTTAGTGCAAAGCTTTGCAAAAAGGGGGAAAAAAAAAATCATCTTATTTGACCATGAACTTTAGATGATCTAGTTAGCGTTACTGTCAAGCATCCCGCGGTCTTTTTGAGAAGCAGGACTTGTCCATGTTGCCCTCTGGCCAACTTCAGTGGGATTGAAGCACTAGCGAGAGCCATCAAACTGCCTGACAGCTTGTCACCAGTGAGACTCCATTAATTTACACACATTTTCCACTGTTTGGCATTTACCATGATAACTCTTTTCTTTCCAAGCAGCTCCTGTTTGCATTTAACACTCGGGTTAATTTTCATCAGAGTTAAATTTAGCCATCAGTTATTACAGGGGAGCTGTCAGCCAACATATGGAGGAAAAATATCCTTCTGAATTTATAATAAAGTGGAATCTGTTGAATGTGAAACAAAACCCAACTGCAATATACTGCAAAGCCCCGATGGGGGGACCAGGGTCAGCAAAGAATAGCAGAGTGGATTAGTTGTTCTATTCACCAGAGTGGCATCTGAGCACCTCAGGAGCTTCTTAATTTATCAAAAAATGATGGAAAGACACAGTTCAATTTGTCCCCCTTTTATGAAGGATAATTAACCTGTCAGTCTTGCTACTTTAACAACTTCATTAAATTGGAGCAGAAATGGGGCAGGGAGCCCCAGTCTTTTTCCAAAATGAGCACAGGGTACTTGTTTAAATGTTTGAAAAACCACCTTCTCCCACTTTCCAACCCCCTATAACAACATGAAGTTATCGTTTATTTATTTATCTATTATTTACTGGGTGGAATTGAACACCTTTCTTTAAAATATAGAACCAAGCTGCTCCCCATATGGCTAATAGAAAGAATCTTAACTCCGAAGAATGAAAACAAGGAAGCGAAACTGCATCAATTAAAGGTGGAGCTTACAGGGCTGTTCTAATACTTAAGTATACCATGATGCCTCTCAAAGATGAGGTGACTTTCCCAGATGAGCCAGAAGTAAACAAACCAAACTCCCAGTTTCTGCTGAAGGAAATATAAAGGAAATGATTTATGTTCTGAACTGGTTTAAACATGCTTTCTGTAAACTGAAAAGTCTTCAGGCAGTTTTCTATTAAAAGAAAAATTCAAATTAATGCTCACACCTCTGGAAAACGTTTCAGATTCCATAAATAATGCTCCTTATAAATAATATAGTTGACATGGACTAAATTACTGATCGGTCCAAAAAGCTTAATCTTACATATCTAAGTGTGCTGCGTTGTAATGTTGTAAGTGTACAACAGTATTAAAGATATCAGAGGGAAACTATTTTCTGGAATATCAGCTTTCATAAAAACCAGAAAAGTAAATATCTGCTGCTCTGTAATCTTGCATTTCAAAAGTTGAACATGTTCTTGGTGATTACTCAAGAGGGCCTTCTGGTACTACTACAAAAGCTAAACCCTTGTGCCTAGTTCTGTGTAAAGAATCTCATCAGTTTTATACAGTAACTAAACTTTATGTAGCATGGCTGAATCTTCAGATGAAAACAGTGATACAGATTCACTTATTGCAGGTGAGAGTGCAGTAAGTGAGACTGCATGCGACACTGCAATAAGTTAATAATAGCTTGAAATTAATCAGGTTAAAATAATTATCTAGGGTTTATTTTAGGCTTTGCTTCTTTACTGTTTGGCTTAAAATATTGATATATCTTCCATCTCATGAATAAAACTCTATGATTAACAAGTACAGAATTTCAGCATCTTAGGAAACCAAAAGGAACATAATTGGAAATTATTGCCAAAACAAGTTCACTGTAAGAATAATAAAACAATTTTAGTTGTATTAATTATTTTTATAGACTGTTTTGGTATCTTTTAATCATAAGTGGCCTACTAGTAAAATATTGGAATTACTCTCTAATATATAGACCCGTACTTGCACTAGAACATATTTTCAGCTTCATTTTAATATTTCATTTTTGGAGCTGTGTATAGATTTGCAACTACATTTAAAAGTCACTCAATTTTAGTGGTTCAATTTAAATTTAAAGATTCAGGTATGAAGATTGAAGATGTTAATGTGCCAGAGCAGATTAATGGGCCACATTGAACTTGCATTTTAACCAGATAAATGTACACAGTCTGTTTGCAACACTTATGAACTAAAGCACAAAGATAAGTTAGTTAAAGAGTGTATAAATATTCTCTATTCTATGACAGTGTGAAACAAGCTAAATTCCAGTCAATATGAAGTTGTGGGAAATGTTCATCCACACATCAATATAAGAAAGTTCTTTGTACTTCAAGTAATGGAAAAGCTCAGTTTTCTATAATTTATTGAACTCTATTCCTTTGCAAACAGGCAATGGTGTACTCATAAACTGAATTTAAACATTGCAATATTAGGAATCTATTTCATAAAATACATGCTTAGTTGTCTCTACGCTTCATAACTTTAACAATTCATAACTTTTTGGTAATTCATAACTTTTTTAATTCATAACTTTAACAATTAATAAAAAGCTATAATTTTCCTTTAGTCATCTGTTTTCTCTTTTGGGTTTATTTATAGCATTTTTAACATATCTGGTGAACTTCCAGCCTTCACTATAGAGATGAAAGATGTGCAGCTCCAAACTTAACACAGTAATTGCTTTGGCATACTTTGCATCATTCCAACATAGACCACTGTCTACCTGCATTTGTAAGTAGAAATTAAAAGCTTGATAGTCTCTTCCACAGTGTTACTGTGAGAATCAGAGTGAAATTTAAAATGGCAACTGCTCTTGCCACTGGTGGTTTTCCAACTTGTACACTGCCTCAAAAATTGGGGTTGCAGACATGGAATGTCAGTATTTCACCAGAGCACTGACATTCCACTTTTTTATGCAGCTTGGCATGTTTGTTAGCTTTTTCTTTTAAAGAAGAGCCCAGGGGCCAGAAAGAGAGGAAGAATCCTGTGCTCTGTTAGATGCGTAAGCAGGGTTAGCAGGAGAGGCATAGCAGTCAGGAAAGGAAATGACTGAAATTCCTTGAGAAATAATGTTGGAAGATCAGAAATGTTATGAAGGCAACAGAAGGGAAAAGCTATTAGTCAAGGCTTATTGGACATCCGCTAAAAGTAAATGAAGTACAGCAGGTGTAAGTTTGAGAACCCATTAGGTAGATCTTGCTCTGTATTTGCAGCATAGAGGAGAGCCTCTTGGTAAGGTTTCTTTCATTAAGATTTATAAATTCAGTGCCTAATTAATCAAAAAAGTACAGACATGTATGAGGCATGCATGTGCATGCCTATGTGAATCACTGCTTACACAAATAACTGCATTTCCCTTCCGTTCTCCACCATGATTTCTCTGTTTTCATGCAAAAATTTGATGATTTAAGGCACTTTATGGTATTTTTCAGATCATACTCTTGCCCAATCACTGGGCAATCTTAAATGTAGTTTAATAACATGAGATTTTTTAGAGTTCACTAAAAAAAGTTTTTGTGAATGTCTAAACTAGGGGAATAATGACTACTATGGCTAGTAATAGGAAAGCAAGAAAGCTCAGCTAGCTGTGGATTGAAAACATACACAGATACCACTATGGCCCTTTATGTTTAATGAAATGTTTATGGCTTAGATTTTTAGAATTAATGACTTAGATTTAATCACTATAATTTGTACACTTTAAAGTCATGGGTCAGCTATTCAATAGCTGCAGTATGTTTATAAACATCAGAAGTATTTTTCTTTAATGATTGTATTTTAATTTGCAATTGTTTTCTTCCAACATTGAAATGAGAAATGCAATTAAAAGGGATTAAGAAAAATAGCACTAGCAGCTCCATGTTTTGAATGGCTACAAAAGTTCACTAACTGTGGCCATATAACTATTAATACTAACACTATATTAACATGAGGGTGATGCAGAGTTACACTAACATATCACAACTATAGGTCCTGTCATCTCTGGGTCATAATTGGAAAACCTCTGCTGATCACAGTTATTTTTTAACTGTGGTTTCTATGTACCTCTTACTCCAGTGTCCTTCACAGCAGGATGAAATAAAGACTTAGGAGTACTTAGTACAGTAAGGCTTGAAGAACAGGATCTAGAATCACACAATTTCACTGGCCATCATTTCTTCTCAGAAGAGAAAACATTTTATTCTCTCCTGATCTGGAAGTAGACAAGTCATTCCAGTGGTGATTATTGTCATAAAATTTCAGTCCAGAGGAAAAATAGTGGTAAATCTCAACAAATAGGGCAGTGTGGGTGTATTTGGTACCACTTCATCCTACACTGCGCAAAAGTTTGTCCTGAAGCAAGGACTAACCGATTTGCTCTGACTTGATCTTCCATTTAAATGACTCTCAATTTTAGTGAAATGCCAGATCTAAATACTGATTATTTTTCTCTTTTAGGGTCCTTCCATACTCACGCTGCAAGTTTCAAAGCTCCCTCCTAAAGCAAGTTGCATCTGATGAACTGTCCAACAGAGACTCGATCAAGTGTGATTCTCTTTATAAATCAGTAAGTTGCATGTACAGAAGTGAAGAGATATTCAAGACCTACGAACCTGTCTTATCCATCCTTCTGCCATTATAATATCCAACTTAAAATGTTTTCTCCAGGATGGTTTTAAAAGACCTATTACATGATTTCCACCATTTCACTTTCACCCTCAATATTCTCTAATCACACTCTTGTTCTTTTACCCTTTTTCTTTCTTCCATTTTGGTAGTTGTTCATGGCTTCTGCTTGAAATGAAACACTGGGATGAGGCTAGTGATGTTTGACTTTGGCTACTCGAGTTCTGAGTGAGGTTTAATCTTGGGAGGGACTGCATGGGAAGGGAAGAGAAGGGTTACTTTGGGCTTGCAATGTATAAAGACACCACCAGTTATACTGTATTTTTGTTAGCATCCTATCTTGTCATAGGAAGCCATAATTTTAGCTCAGATTAATCTTGGCTGTCCTGTAGCTTGCATGTGATATATTTTTTCTTCCTGTAAAGAGTTACTCACAGTTTGAATTGGGAAAGGTAATGAATAGGAACTTGTCATGCGATGATCTGAATGCAAAAGAAATACAAGTTCACCAAGTGCCAGGACAGTGGGGGCTACCACATTGCTTTCAAAATATAGCCTGGATTGATTTCTGAATAAGGTACGATCCTCTTTTTTTGTTATTTGATATGTTTTTGCCAAGTGCTCTCAGTTTGCTTTGTTGGAAAAAATACACATTGCATTTTTCCATTGCATTTCCTCCTTCTGTTCTTGTACCCACGAGTATAATGACTTAAAAATCTTCAGAAAAGTTGTGTATATGGGCAAATACTTTCAATTTTTTCTTTAAAAAGATCCAAGCCACATTTATATAAACCACCTGAAGACTCCACTGCAGAACAAAGAATGAAATTTGAATTAACAATTATTGGTAAGATGCAGCACAGATAAGACAAGAAGGTGTAACAGCCTATCTGCAATCTTTGTTTTTCTCAGGGAGCTTTAAATTTACTTGGACAGTGATCAACTCAAACCCTTGAGAACTTGAAGGAGTTGAAAACTCTCCACTGTTTAAAGAAAGAACTATGAGCTTTTTGTGACAGATTTTTGACATGATATTTTTAGGGTGTAAAGGGAAAATATTTGATCAGATTATGGTCTTCTGACACTCTTTTAATGTGCATAAAGAAGTTGGAATTAATTATTTGATCAGATCATGGTCTTCTGACCCTCTTACTTCTAATGTGCATAGAGTAGTTATAACTAATTATTTGCTAATTGTCAGATTTTTGCCCACTGTAGCATGAAATCCTGTTGTGATGAGCATGTGATAACTGACAAAGTAAGGCTTTCAAGCCTGAGGTTCTGCAACTGCAAAATAGAGCAGTCTCATGAAATGAGGAGTCCCAATGAAATGTCAGTGATGCTACTCACTGGAGAAAGATTGCAGCATCACAA
>JBCJKH010074196.1:0-18911 GCA_039877255.1 Loriculus beryllinus | reverse complement strand
GGAAGTGCCCTGAGGGACTTACAGCACCATTGTGATCAGACAAGATTCTGGATGAGTGCTTTAAAAAATAACTTCCTTTCCTAAAACAATGGATATACTCCCTAGCAAAATTGTGCAATCTATCATTTCTGCATAGGTTTATAGATTGAAAGCAAGGTTAGAGAGAGGGAACAAACAGAAGAGAGGGATTCTAAATAGGCAATAAACACTATTAAAACTCTTTGATTCTCACAGTTTGAAATTTGCAAAGTGTAAGATGTGTCGTTTAGTCACATATGCACTGTTAAAGTGCTCTCAGGGAGCATCAGTCTGGCACTGAAAGTTATCTTAGTGATTCTGCTCTGAGACAGGCTGAACCAGATAGGAAACTAAGGGCATTGCCAAATTGTCATGAACCCTAAAAGACTTTTTTCTGACAGTTTTTAAAGAACTCCAAACTGAAGCATTGTAGTAGAAGCATTCAAACTTCAAAGCATTTTTTTTGCAAACTGAAGCATTTGAAGTAGAAAGGAGAGGAAAGCAAGGGAGAAAAAGATACTCATAGATGTTTTTCTTTGTATGTTTTCCAATAGATTAGGTAGTGCAAATTAAGCTTATATTTTCACATATGGTTTAGATAAACCAGGAAAGTGCTAGCTTCTGCCTGCATTTTCCCACATTCAACTGAAGGAAAAGAAAATAATTTTCTTAGCACAGTGCTTGAATTTAGGAAAAAGAAAATAAAGGGTGCTACACTTTTCCTCAAATTTAATGAGGTGCCAATCAACGAAACATTCAAGCTTTGTCCTACTATGTGCTTCAGTCTTATCCTAAATCAAGGCAAATAAATTGTGATGTTCAGAAGTGCTGCCTATCTTTGCACGTGCTTTTTCTATGATAATAGACCTCTCCAAGGACACTGTATATTTTCTATTGTAGTGGAAAATTGTGTGAGAAGTTCATAATATTGTAATTTAATTTTAATATTAAAAGCACAAAACATTTTAAATGCCCTACTATTTTTTAAACACAGACAACTATCATCTGTTTCATACAGAGTTGTTATTATTCTTACTTCTCTTAGAGAAATTTTTAGAAGTACAAGAAATATCCAGCCAAAAAACATGTATAAACTATTGTTTTAAGTGGATAATTACTTTTGCAAAGAGCAGACAGTGTCCAAGGGAATCATTGAGTTTCTCAGTTTTCTGTGCTTAGTCCCTACAGAAATAAAAGTTTTTCTCCTGTGATTATCTGAATATGAAATTAAAAGTTAGTTTTACAGAGATATGTATCTAAGCCTGTATATTCTGAATGGCAGATAAAACTTGAAGTTCAAAGTCTACAGTGATTTGGCAACTAGAAAAAGAATCTGTGTTTATTAAAGAATATGTAATAAAACCTGCAAAACCTCACTACCTTAGTAATTGTCTTCTGGGATATAAGCGGTCTATCAGGAATTAATAGGTTAAGAAATAAAGCGTATGTTCTGCTTTTCCTGTGACCTGTCCTCTCTGAACTACTTTTCTGTCAGTTCTGTGTAATCTGCATTTTCTGTCTGTTCTGCTAGTATTTAGTCCAATACACTTCTTCTGAGCCCTTCAAACACCAAGAAGTGATGTGTGGGGAGTGAAGGTGATAAGATTTGCATGAAAGAGTTTGGGAATGAGCTCGGAGGCCTTGGTGCTTGACAAGCCCTGAGGCAATAAGCTGGAGCCTTGAAGAACGGGAAAGGTTGAAAAGCAAGCCTTGGGTGGATGGGCCAGGATATAGTTGTGGCCGGAGTCTCTGTTGATGATGTGAGGGTTGTGAGAGGGTCTGCAACATTGTGATTGGACTATTTACCTGGAAAGTTTTACAGGGACCAATGAGACTGAACGTGGCATGCTTCTGCAGCTTGGGAAAGTACCGAACTTGGTTGTAAAAAGTTGGATTTAAGTCTCCTCATCAACTTAAGTCCCTGTCATGAAATGCCACAGTGATGCCTCATGCCCTGAAAGAAATTAAGATTATAGAAGATAGGTTGTGACTTGTAAATAAACTACAATTTTGAGTGCAACACAAGTCACTGAAAATGTGTGGAGGAAACGTTGAACACATCCTTACGGAGAAAGGTGATGTAGGTCAGAAACTGCGAAAGGTTATTCTGATTGGGCTATTCTGATGTTCAGGATAGGAAAGGGAATTGAATTTAGACTCTGGGCCTACATCTCTATCAGCACACTCAGCGTGGCCTGTGCTTGGGCTTATACACTACCCAGAATAGTTTATTCTTTTAAATAGTTACCATTCTCCAAGAAACAGTTTTAGTCCGTATTTGATGAAAAAGCTCTCTGCCTAGGCATGGAAATAATAGCACAGAGCATGAGAAGGAAGCCATGGGGTTGCTTGCACTTCATTTCATTTACCGGTGTAGCTGTAGTCCCAGAATTTACATTCAGCCCTCTGAGGAGGCTACTGAGGAGAAGTCAGATATGATGAGGGCTTGACAGATATGATTGTATTTAATCATATGACTGGGAAGGAGCAATAAGAAGCAAGATATCAAGGTTCATAAATAGCAATTTGTAAAATCCATTAATTGCTCCTAGTTGCACTAAGGAAATATATGGCAGAGCTCTCCCAGGGCATGGAAAAGCCTTCAATTTTGAACATGAGACCAGAGGGCAAGTGTATTGATTTTTTTTCGTAATTGTACAATACTATTTGGTAAGCAACTATGCTCGCTCCACCAGGATAGATCTTGATTACCTTTTTATTCAGACGTATCGATTTGACCACATTTTCCACTAGGTTTATGCATATAGACTTGCTTTCTTTGTGCAAAAGACAAAAAGGAAGATAATTTCATCTTACAAGTTTGCGGGTTATTTTGATCTTGTTGACAGGCACTGTAGTCAGTAACATACAAATCAGTAGCATACCAGCTCTAACATTTGGATTCTCCTGATTTTTTTATAATTAGCAATGTGTATGTACTTCTTTTGTCAATAACCAGAAGAGACATGACTTATTTTTGCTGGTTAAGTTCTCTAACAGTAGTAATATATATTAAACACATTCAAAGAATATTCATGGTGCATATAGGTTTCATCAAAATATTTCTAAAAATTTCATAGCAGGGCTGTCTTTCATTTGATTTTGATCATGTTGAAGAACATGATGTTTCCTTTCAAACTGAAAAACCTTGAATAGTACTAACTATAATAGGCACTGGAACAGGTTGCCTAAAAAGTGGTAAATGCTCCATCCGTAGCAGTGTTCAAGGCCAGGTTGGACAGAGCCCTGGGGGACATGGTCTAGTATGAAGTGTCTCTGCCCATGGCAGGGGAGTTGGAACTAGATAATCTTAAGGTCCTTTCCAACACAAAACATTCTATGATCCTATAATCTTCATATGAGACCAAACAGCAGTCTTTTTTCCTCCCAACCTCATTTGCAGAAATGATTGAAGTATTCAGGCAGAAATGGGGGGAAAAGGTACAACTCACTTAATAAGAAAACTTTCATTTAAAACTGTTCTCTTGGGTTATGCAACTAATTTTATCATGCTTTACATAGAATAAAAACAATTAAGCCAGGATCAGTGTGCTGTTGGTATGTCCAAGTATACACACACTTTGACCATTGCAACTTACATTCTAATACAAAACATGTCCCAACAAGCCATGAGAACAATAGAAGACAGTAGAGAACACATTGCATGTGTCAATGAGCATAACATGTGGGCCTGATTCTGTCCCTTTGCCAGTAGCTTTCAGTGACGCAAGTCCAGGATAAATGTATTTAACTTGGAAGTAGTAAATCATTAAAGATTGTTTTAGAGGCAAATAAATACAATGTGTGTGTTCAGCGGTAGACACACATGCATCCAAGTATCTCAGTCTCATTCTGTCTCCCATTTGGCATTGCGGTTGCTCTCATTTTTCCCCCCCTGGCAGTTGCAGTGCTGGCAAGAGGCAAGGCAGCAGCCCTAGCTCCTCAGCTGCAAATACTCTGCAGTTAGTAGTTCCTGGAGTTTAGACATAACTCAGTAACAGAGGTTGTAGTTTAACACTTAAGAGCATTTACACAGGCTGTCTGGAGTTGCTGAGGATTCACAAACTGTCCTGCAAAGGGCTGCTGTCACAATAATTGCAAATAAAAAAAAATCACATGAGTAGTAGCAGGTCCTTGTTCCTTTAAATATTTGAGTCTATGTATCCAGCTACCCTAAATAACTTGTGCAATGAATAAGCTATTAACTTTTATATGGAGAAATTAATTAGCCATATGTGTTCTTTTAGTGATGTTGTAATCTTCTTGCTCTGTAATTAAGATTTACCACAACAGTGTTAACTATTAAGGGAAATCAGTTTGCTGAGGAGTAGAGGAAAGAACAAAATTGTTCTTTTTGCTCATGGCTCTTAGGTTAGACATCAACTTTGTCCTCTTGGAAGGGCTATTCTCTTTTTGACAATACCCACCCTGATTGATCAAAGGTGCTGTTTGAATCCAGTGAAGAACATCTGCTGTGCTGGCTCGTGGTTTGTCACGTTGGGCACAGTCTTGCTCTGATAGGGTCAGAATTCCTGAAAGAAATAGAGGCAGCAGAGATCTGAAACAATCTTCAAATCCTCCAGATGAAGCAAGCTTGGGATCAAACAGTGTACTGAACAGAGTATCTTCAAAGCTTACTTAAGTAGCTGCTGCAGTAAAAGGCAGTAGCTGTCCCTGCACGGTCTTGTTTACTCGGACTCTTAGATACTTGTGATTATAAGCAACTGACAAGCAGTCACATAGACTGACATAAGTCATTGAAGTATCAGAATTAAAGTTAGTGCAGACATGTAGCTCAGCACAATGCTAAGGGAAAGGCTGCTGGGGATTCTTTGCTAGGTGAAAGGTAAAACAAAGGCACTTCTACTCTTTGCCAGACTCACAAACCAGACAGCCCAAGCGCACAGCTTCTGAAATTGTGGCATTTTGCTTTCTGCAGATGCATTTTCTTCCCCGCGTCCGTAAGGAAAGCAGAGTAGTGCTTTCCTTATTTTGGTTTGTTGCCTGAGGAGCAGCAAGTTTGAGGAAAACCATCATAGGCATAGAACATGTTTTAAGGCCAGTTATAGCTATAGGGAAGGATTTATTTGTGTAGGTATACTGAGCACTAGTGATTGCCAAATACTAAATCAGGCAATAACATGATTTTATTGTATTTCTGTGTGATGCCTCAGTTAGCTTCACATTCACTCCAAAATATTATGCATTATTGTCATATGTCATTTACCCATGTATATATGCACACACATACCTGGTTTTAAATATACATATATATTCACACTTATGCAATTTATAAGAGCATTTGATTTTTATTGATCCATGAATAAATCAATCATAGATTACTTGAAACCTTTTCCTATTCAAAAAAAAAACAAAACAAAACAACCCCCCAAAAAAAACCAACTCCCAAAAAAAACCAAAACCAAAACCAAACCCCAACCAAAAAGCTGTGGTGTTTTATGTAACACATTTAGAAAGTGTAAACTGTAATTTCCCATTCAACATCTGTGATTTGGTCATCAAAAAACCCTGTGATAATTTGATGAACACATGATGCACCTGCTTTTCTGCAGCCCTGTGTTAACAGAAGCACTTATCTTGTATCTGGACAATCTGTCGATCTGGAACATGCTGTTCACTGTGCTTTCACCAGACACATGATGAATAAAGGTGTCATTGCCCCACTGCTCAGCAAGGAATGTCGTTCCTTTGTCCATAACTTAACATTTCTGTAACTTATGCTACAAGGTACCTTTCATCAATGTTTATGTCCAGGGCAAGTATCCATTGCTATATCTCACTTTACTGGCAAAAGAAACAGAGGTTTGGATGTCATGAGCAGTTCACCCCACTTTCTCAATCTATACCAGCGCTATCGGAAGAAAATAATACTCAGGATATGTCTAGTTGCTTTAAAGAGGAGTGAAAGACATTCAGGAGCAGGCAGGTAGAGGCTGTCTTTAATGGGAGACAGAATTAGTACTTTGCCAGAGCCAGGCCCGTCAGTTACTCATCACAGTTCCCAGTTATGACTCAGACATCATCTTTGATGAGACGCATCAAAGAGTACTGTATTGCAGCAATGAGCTCCACATCTCATTCATGTGGTGTGTTTTAAGCTATTCCACATCTCTTCTTATGAAGGAGTTTGTTCCTTTGTCACAGGTATTGTTCATTTCCCTTTTTCTCAGGACAGTAAAAACCTCTAAAAACAGCTACTTGCCTCCAACCCTGTTCTGGCTGGCTTGGACATATCAGTTTTCTAGTCAAGGGATTTCTTCTCATCTCAGTAAGGCTTCAAACTTGTACAGTCTTGCATCTTCTTCTCAGAATGTGTGTGGGAAAAAAAGTGTTTGCATCCTGTGCAGATGACTTGATTTTTTTGGCTGCCCAGTGTTACTCATGACATATCTGTTAGCCAAACAAGGCAAACATGGCTCAGTGTTGCAATTGTCTGCAAATATTGAATAACTAAACTCACAGAACTGTCATAAGGAAATAGTACTATTGGATCTAGATTACAAAGTCTGGAGGATTTATATGCAAGTGCATGCTATTTTCACTTGGTCAAAACAAGCTATGATGAAAGCAGAGTCAAAACACAAACACGTGTGCAGTTTATTTCATCCATGTATCTCCATGTTTCTGTGACTTTTTCTTATTACCAAAATAAGGCAAACAAAAATTCCAAGAAACAAATAAGGAGTTAATTATTTTTTCCATGTTTTTCTAGTGAACTTTTATTATGATTCAAAATGTGTCTTTGTAACCATTAATGATCTCAGCATTGATCTGGTTTATATCTAATCACAAATACTGAATGTTAGTTATCTCAAAAATACCTCCTATTTCTCAGGTTAAAAAGAAGTCTCCTGTGCATAATAACCTAGATGAACAATAGAGGAATTATAGATCTCTGTAGGAGAAAATATCATTATATTACCATGAGAAACTGAAAACAGATGACTGGTATTGTTCAGCCTGGAGCGCAGAAGAATTAGAGAGCACTTGACTGAGACACTGAAAGTGATGTAAGACTTCCATTTTTTTTTTTTTTTTTGCTTTGCCATATTTTAGTGAAATCCAGTAACATATTAAATTAAAGGGAACTTGTCGTGACACACGAGGTACAGACAACGCTGAGATGATCAATGTGATCAAGCAAATGCCAATTTATTAGACAAAGTGTTAATCTTATATAGAGATTCTTAGTACAGCTACATTGATTTGGCGATTGCTGATTGGGCACCTTAAACCTTAACAATGCTATGATTGGATAACACCGTCCTGAGAACTTGGTCTTTAAAATAGCTGAGGCATGGTGAATCATTGCTTCTCAGATCTCTTTCTCTCGCTGATTTCTGCATCCTTGCAGCTGGTGTTTCTGCACTCCCTCATCCATGACCTTCAGTTTATGTCGACTACGTGACCATTCTCATGCAAGCTGCCAAACACCAAGGCCTCTGGATTGCTCCCAAGATGTCTGTTGTCACACAGCCAGTCCACAGGCACTAATCTGAAGATTGATAAAAGGAGGTGTATAAACCATGCATGGCTTCTCCTTTTCTCTGACCTTAGTCTATCAAATTACACGTTATTACGGCAGCTCTTCTTTCTGTAAAGTACAGAAACACAGGATATCTTCAGAATCTCTCCTTAATAAACCCTCATGTCCATCATTAGTTTATAACGTAAACCAGGTCAGTTCAACGTATCAGTAAATAGGAGAGGAACAATAGAATTCCCATTAATCCATGTTACTAGGCCATCTCACAACAGTTATAGAATCATGTAACTGGCAGTTTGGCATCTAGCCATATAGAAGGAAAAGTTTTGACAGCCAGATGTTTTTCTTTGCTTTTCTTTTGTAAGCAGAAGATGAAAAGAAACACTTGGACTGCTAAGAAAACCAGCCATTTGTTGAGGTATTTGTTACCTGAGAATGTGGGCTCAGATCTTCAGAGAGCTTATGTATGCATCATTTTGTGATTTGTTGCAATCCCTTAAAGATATTTTTGGTAATTGTTTTCTAATACTGAAGTGTTTTCTGCTTGTGAAAATTATTTCAATATTGACACGAAGATGCTTTGATTTAGAAAAGAAGCTGTTTCAATCACTGTTAGGCCAGCAGCTGTCTCAAAGATTCTGGTTTTTAAACAGCAAAGCATAGATTATTTAAAGCATTTTAACTGTATTAAAAACCTTGCAGTATTTGTGTGCTTAATATGCATAAGAGAGGCATGCTTTCAAATAATGGAAAAATAATATAAGAATTCAAAATAAATGTTCAGAGCCTGTAATGAATCTCTTTTCCCGCAGTATTTTTTGGATTTTAGAGTGAAAGCTGAAGATCATTTCTTTCATTCTGCATCATCACAAGACTGTGTTTTGCAATGTTGGATTTTCCACTGTGTGTAAAAAGGATGTTTTAACTCATTTCACTCCAAGGTGAAAATTCAGAGCAGGCAGTGAGCTGTGAGGCAGCATGAGCTTGGTTTGGTACTGCTGACTACAGAAAGGCAGTTCTATGAGCATCAGCAATGCTCAGCTGTTAACAGTGGGTATCTTAGGACTTTTGAAGTTCTTGCCTTTCCCAGGAGTAGAGTAGAGTTTGTAAGAAGTCCCTACTTTTCCAATTAGGTTTGCTATTTGTGAGTTTTCATCCTACTGTTGTTTTTGCTGGCCTTGCTCTGTGCATTTGGTATTCATCACCTATGTATACGCTGAGGACTGAAGTGCTGGATGGTGTCAGTAAACTGGCAGACCAGTTCAGTGATTCAGCTAAAACACCTCTGTTAAAACCTAAGACCAAATAGCCTTCCTAATCTATTTAGTGGTTTCAAACATATTTCATAAAAACTGCTATTTACAGAACACTTACAGCCACAGATGGCTTGTGCTCAGAAATAGTTTCCTTTTGAATTTGCTTATCTTGAGGGGTTCATTTTATCTTGCACTGTGTCAGTTGAGTGCAGCCACAGATTGTTAGTAACCCACTGCTCTTTGTCCTTCTTACTACTCAGTATGGGACACTCATACTTTTGTTAGCAATGATGGAGAGAAAGCAGTGGTCATTCGGACCCCATCTGCGTGTCTATCTTTTTATACTGGATAACAGATTGAGCTAGTGCCCACTGGTTTGCTAATGTAGCTCTTTGTACTCCCACTCTTGTGCCAGTTTTGTTGTGCCTGTAGCTGAGCACTTATGACCCTATATTAGTCAAAACTAGCTTTAGCTTGCAGTAGCCATAAGTTACACTATTCTAGCAGTTTGCAGAATTAGCTATTCTGGCAAAGCTTGCATGACCAAATGTCTGTCCATCATCAGTAACATAAAGGCAGATGAGATGGATAATGCCTTCCAACCGCCTCTCAACTATAGTGCACACATGCGTTGAGTAGCAAGGATCTACATTTTCATTATCCCCAATTATCAGCTAAAGATTCTGCCATGAAGAACAGGAGCCACATTTGGCTTCAGGAACAAGCTGAAAATTGCTTAAATCACAGCCCTCGTGTACTTGTAAAGAGTACAAAAGTGCATTAGCTGTGTTCCTGGTGTTTACTGTGGGAGCATGTAAGTTAGTATGAGGCTGTTACAACTGACAGCATATATAGAAAAATATTAACTATAATTGACTACAGTTATCAGATGCATTTTATATACACATAGAGCTTTTTGTGAGTAATAAATTATGAGATGCTTTTTCTGTTCCTTGACTCAGTATGAATTATAGGAGATTATGGTGAGTTAATGACTACCTAGTTGGCATATTTTTTTGTTAGAGCCCACAGACATAACTTGTGACTAATGGATAATAAGATTTTGGAAGCCATGGCAAACTGCAATAGAAGTTTTTATTGAAAAAAACCCATTTTTTAACCAGAAATTGGTTACAATTTGACCCACTTTAATTGGAAAGCTTTTTCTTTCTAGTACTATGACAAATATACAACTAAGAATATAACACCTGAAAAATACAGCTGCTACAGTAAGTCTATGTTACAACAGTGTACTACTTCAAAAGCTAAGCAATCTTTCTTTGACAACTGGTTCTCTTTAAGCATAATTTGTTTGTAAGTGCAAAACTAGCACTATCTTAAAATTCAAAGAAATCACAATAGCAACACTGCAGTCAAAGTTGTCTTGCTGTAGAAAGCCTGGATATGGAGCTGACCCATACAGTGAAGTCCAGATAATGTAGTGCAATGTGGACTTAACAGCTCAAATCCAAGCCGGTATAGTTATGTTTATACTGCAATATTTGTAAGCTGAGTAGTTCTGCTATTCACATTTGTCTGTGGGCATTTCCGTGTGGTGAGCTCGGGTGTCTCTGTGCTGTTTTCAGTTCTGGAGTTACCTCAGGAAGAATCAGTTCAACCTTGGCTATAGGTTTTTCTTAAAATAGCTATTGCTACCACACTTTTTCTTTGAGGCCCACTCAGGTGTCCTCTTGTGTATCTTGTGTGTTACCTCTTTTACTGTCAGCAAATCATGTTGGGGATAGACAAATTCAATGTTTCTGAAATGAAGGACTAAGGTTTTGGTCTGATTCTGTGTAATACGAATGATCCTTTTCTTTATAACATGAAGAGAAGACCAAGTAATTTGATGAACAGGTCAGAGAAGAGTTTCTGAAGACCCGAAAGCTAGAAGTTGGGCTTTGCCAGTGATGTTCTATGACTCTCAAGAAATAATTTCTGTCCAATGTCTTAAGGTGGTATCTGAGTGGGAATGGGCTGCTTCTTGAAATGGTGAATACAGTACCAACACTCTCTGCTTTTGTTTGTTACTTAACCACTAGCATAATATGAATGCTAGGCAATGATGACATGTAATTGCTTCAAAGGAAAACACACAGAACTTCAACTGAAAATACTGTCATGAGCTGAATATACAGAATGAATGAGCATTATATGCCAAGGTCTTGCAGAGCCCCTTTTCAATTTGTTCATGAAGATTTGAACTTGTATCTTAATGAGGGTGGAAGTAAAAACCCCGACAGGTCGTATTTGCAAAGAAATGCATTAGAATTGTATTGCACCCAAAACACAGTGTATCTGAAGCAGCTATAGTAAAGCAGGCATTTACAGTTGATTTCCAAAGGAATTTCCATAGACAGTCAAAGAAATCAGACACATGACTTAAGCTAGGCACTTTTCTAAATACTGACAGACATTTAGCTGCAACTTTAAGCAATGTTTAGAAATCTGATTGCAAAACTGAGATGTACAGAAGTCCTTTGTTTATGTAATGACTTTATGTAAAGAACTTCTGTAAGGTAATTTTTTAGGCACTGTCAACATCCTTAAAACACCATGCAGCTTTTGTTCATGTGTTTAAAGGCCCTACCTGTCCAATATGTCTAAAGTCCATGACTGATAGACAGCCACAAATGCAGTAGTAGGGAAGGTAGTCAGATCAGTATATTTGGCCCATTCTATTCAGTATTTCCTATTGTACAAGCTGTTTATTGATACATAAATCTTTCTGTAAATTGCATGGTGCCAGGGCATTTAACATGGGATTGATGTTTCTTTCCCTTTTAGCCTGCCAAAGTCACTAACAAACCTCTGGTTTTGGTATTTGTCTGTCTGGTTTTGTTTGTCACCCTTCATGAACACAGACCCGAAAAGCTGCAGCAACTTAGGCCTGCATCCCAACTGTCACAGCTTGGAGTGTGAAAAACTGCAATGGGTTAAGTCCAGAAGTTGGATTCAGGGAAACAGTCTCTGTTCATGCTGGCCTTTGTCCTATGGAAATAGTTGCATCTAAAGAAGTACGGGATAGACAGCCAAGGGTGGTACCATCTAAACTGAGTTGTGTAACAAAGGCTCTTCAAGCCTGTTTGTTACAGTCCTAAGTTACTGAGGCTTATTTATGCATTCTGTTACAAATACCCCAATACTTACCAATTACCGTCAAATGCTGCATATTTCTAAGTTTAATTTCTAAATGTCTGTAGCTTTAAAGCTACAGTTAGTGCAGAGGTGAGTACTGTTGCTGATGATGACATTTTATACAGCCACCTTTGGGACTTAGAGTGGAAGGAAGTGGAGCAGTCAAAGAGGACCCAGCTCATGTAATTTCATAGAGAAAAATGGACTTGGAAGAATTCATAGAGAAGTCTTGTCAAGAACAAACAATGTAGTTAATAGTGGTTGCTGGCAGGCTTTAGGTGCTTTTTGCCACCTCTTTCTAACTGAATTGAACACAAATGGAATACTGAAATAGGGAAAACCTTGTCCTTTCAGAAATAAATTATTCTTGGATATTTTTCTGAACCTGGACATGAGCAGTGTTTCTGCTGAGTACCAGAGGTGCCACTTTTCTTTTTATTTCACACCTATAGATACTGTAAAGCTACTTTTGTGAGAGCTCTGGTTTTGCTGTAAAATGTTGTGCAATGCAGGATTCTTCATTGCACTTGTAATGTATTTCTGTCCTGGACTATCCGCAAAGTCTACTGACAGCTAAGGATCAGTAGGAAAGTATGAGTTTCAGTTATTAGTGCCTTTTTGTGTGTGTGTGAATGCTAATACCTTTCTACCCAAGGGGGATGGATGATTCTGTCTTCACAAATTTGGCAAAGGTTTTTAAATACCAAGCACAGAAACAGAACTTTTTTTTCCCCTCTTCACAGGGGTGATTTTTCGTATGAATCATCTACGTATTATTTGCTCCAAGACACAAGATATTTTGATTGCTAAGTATCTTTTTACATATACAGTTTTTCCAATAAGATTTTCACTTCTTGTTCGTATTCTAAGAGGGGCTGGTTCTCATCATGGATGGATTAGTGTGCATTCCAAACTCAATGTTGAATAGCTGGGTGGAGAGAACAGCTGTTGATACTTCCATGATAATTTAGAAAGTCTGTGGGTTGTAGCTACAGAATAAATGAACCAGATTGTACACCTTAGCCATGTTGAGTTTGAATTTACATGGAACCTGTTTTGTTCCATTACACAAAGAACATTACCACATGAGTAGTCTCATTGATCAATGAAATTAGTCAGAGAGCACAGTGCTGTCGATAGGGAGCCGGCAGGACCTGATTATTTTCTCTGAAATTTCCATCTGCCCCTAATGAACTAGTTTTTCTCCCTTCAGGAAAGCTAATCTGAACTATTAGAGCTGTGCTCCAGTCCAACTGATAGCAGTGGGCATTTTTTTGCAAACGTTGTGTTACATTGCAGAGATTATCATTCTCGTAGGCAGCTACATTAATCATAGCATTGGCCTCAATCAATAAATCAGTCATGTAAGGCCAATTGTTTAAAGAAAGATACATTGAATTTATGACTTACTGTGCCCATCACTGGAACTGCTAATAATTGCAGAATTGTGTAGGTGGAATTCTTGGTATTACTTTGGACATTTTAAAAAGTTAATACTATTTCTTGTCTGCTTCTGCCCTGTGCCTGATCAGTGCAGTCTGTTCTAGCCTCTTATTAAATTCCTTTCCAGCTGTTTCCTGGACATTTCTATTCTATGTGCATGTGTATTTAGGGCTCACTCTCCCTGTCCCACTGAGATGGGGTGGAGAATTGGGAAACAAAAGCAAAACCTGTGGCTTGATGTAAGAACAGCTTAAAAATTAAAATAAGGTGCAATATATTGCTAACACTAACAAACATTAATACTAATAAATGTTAATGCTACTATTAATAATAATGAAAAGGGAAATAAAAGGAGGTATATTAAACTAAAAGGGGAAAAATCCCCAAACCAGCAGTGATGCACAATACAATTGCTTCATCATTTGTTGACCAATACCCAACCTGACCCAAGCAGGTCAGGCCAAGCAGACCAAGAGACTAAGCAGGTCTCTTCCAAGTAACTTCCCCCAGTTTATATGCTGGGCATGATGTGCCGTGGTATAGAAAACCCCTTTGGTTTTCCTTCAGGTCAGGTGTCCTGTCTCTTCTCTCTCCTGCCTTCCTGTGCCCCTCCTCACTGAAAGAGCATGAGAGATGGAAAAGTTCTTGATCAGGGTAAGTGCTACTCAGCAACAACTAAAATATTGGTGTGTTATTAGCATTGCTCTCAGACTAAAGCCAAAACATAGCACTGGACCAGCTACTAGGAAGATTAACTGTATCCCAGCTGAAACCAGAACAATGTGCCTGCTGGGAATGCATCTTCAGCCTCACTACTGTTTGGACCTGGGGACAGGCAGCTGCAGTAGCGTCACCTCTCTTGAGCTGTTGAATGTGGCATAATACACTTTTCCCTAAAAAAAAATATCATTTATATCCACTGTATTCTTCTGCCTGCTTAACCTATGGATTAATTTTGTTGACCCATCTTTTTTGCATGGCAGAGTGTTTCTTACATGTGCATACACTTTGTTCTTTCATTTCCTGATTTCAAATAAATGCAAAAAGGACTCTAGAGATACATTTGCAGAATCTCATGCCTGTTACTCTGCATATTTCTAAACAGTGTGTTTTCTTTTTACTGTATACACATTCACCCCTTTTGCCCTCAGAAAAGTCAGAAAAATACATATATGTGCAATAGCGTACATAATTTCCTTCCACTCATTCTGCAGCTTCCTTGATATTTCCTGTTCCTTGACAGCAACTAAACGTCTGTCAATGCCAAAGAATTCTGTCTGTACTTGTTTTTTTTAATATTTAAAAAAACCAAAAAAACCATCCCAATGTGTATTTCATTTGGTTCTGGTGCCGCATCTGCTTTAGGCATTACTTCTAAGTAGCTTTCCAGGTAGGCAAATACCAGCAGTGAGAGATGAGATCTGGTGGAAACTTTTGTCTTCCTTAAGTCAAGTGAAACCTAACCCTTTTCTAAAAGTAGTAATTCTCTCAAGACTTAAAGTCTTCCGTCAGTGCTCAATAATAACTAAAGACAGAGGTTTCAGCCAATGAATGAACATTGGATTAGAAAACTTGTGATGTGAGACCATAGAATTTTGAGACTAAAGCTACTGTCAAAGTGGCACTTTTTTTGATCTCCCTAAATATTTTCTGCCTTAAGTGAAAAATTAAGTTATATCTAAAAACCTACGTGGTTGAAATTCTGTTTTCCTCTTCCATCTTCGGTGCTTCCTTTTCCCTTTTGTATAGAGAGATTTGGGAGAGGAAAAATACAAAAACCCTCTGCAAAATGTGAGGTGAACTTTGTAGAGCTTTTATGGTTTGCTTCAAACCCTGACAATCTATATCCCTCATTTGTTTCCCTGTAAAACTTTTCTTCTCCTAGTGATCAGAAGCAAGAGTGCATGATTAAAATTATCCTACAGTCTAACTCTTGAGAAAATGGATATCAAAAGTGTAAAAACTTCAAGTAGATGAAAAATAACTTTAAGGATGTACATCTCTCCCTCAGAAATTCACAATAAAAAGATGAGAATATGTTTTGAGAGGAAGATTCAGAACAAAACTTAAAGATAATTCATGAGGCCTTTCACATTTGATGCATGACATTTTAATTTTAGGGCAGCCAATAAAGTGTTGTCAATACTTAGAGCTTTAGAAATTATTATCTGTGGATGCAATACCTTTATTTTTTTCTCCCCTTGTGCATCAAAACCTGTGGAACTTATAATTATATTATGTAATTACATTTTGTTTGTGGAAACATATACAAGTGGCTTTGGTTCACCACTTAGTTGGCAGTCAGGTGTACATAGTCATGAGGAGGTAACATTTCAACATTAACTGATCAGAAGGCGGCAGCCATTTGTTCAGATTGCTTCTGTTATTCATCTCTCTCACCCTGAATTTAAATTGCTTCAAGATCCGAAAGATATATAGACTGAGGAGCATAAATCTATTCAGAAGCTGAAGTTGATCAAAACCTGGCAGATTGCTAATTGTCACTAAACCAGCTTTAAAAGTTGTTTAAGCACAGTAGTTGTCAAAACTGGGGATTGATTTTTTTTCATCCCAGTGCATCATCTATTTGCACTAGTGGTGCTATGTTTGTATCTTTGTGTGGAGATATCTTTCTGTAGAAATCAGGGTGCTGGAGTTGAATGAAAAATAAAGAATTAGTTAATACAAAATAAATAAAAAAAGATGGCCAGAGGCAAATGTTTCCAGTAGCAGGAGGATATTGTTTAGGCATGCTCTGATGAGGACATCATGATGACATGATATGGGAATGACCAGGAGAAATTCTCTGCTAGGGAACATTGGCATGAAGCTGTGATTTCAAGATGATCATAGAAGGAGCTTTGCTCTGGGAGGATGTCAGAGGGAACCCTGTGCATAGCACTAAGTGCTGACAGGCAGAAATGATATCTGTTGATGTTAAATGACGTTAGAACTTGGAGGAAGATTATAAAAGATACCAAAACCAAATGACAGCAGAGAATTTAACTTCTTTGCAAAACCTTGTGTCTTACTTGTGTGGAAAAATACTATTTAATTATTTTTCTTCCCTAAAAACTGTATCACTGGTAATTTTGTATGCTACAAACACGTAGACTTTTGCAGTGGAAATGGTAACTAGAACACATTTAACAGAAAAAATAAAATACAGAAAATATAGTAGAAGACAAGTAGTATCTACAAATTGCAGTCACTACAGCTAAAAGTGATTGAGTGTGTTAGAATGTGATTTGCTTTGCATTCCACAATCAATACCAATTATTCCTACTTCCAATGTAATTTATTATAGATATCTGCTGTTCTTTAGATTTCTGTTGCACTGGAAAGCGAAGAGAATGAAATGCAACATCTCTTTCTTTTAGCTTCCCCAAATCTACCTTTTAAGCATAAGGACATTATATATCATTTGGTCTTATGGTGATGTTTTATTTAATGCTGAAAGGTTATAAACATCATTAAAACCAACAGGATACCCTCAATGAAAATGCAGTGATAAAGCCTGTGCCTTTTTGTTTGCCTTCTTTGGGAACATTATTATATTCTGAGTGATAATCTTACAACTGTGAAGAATTTTGCAACTTAATAGCTAGCCAGTTGTATGTGTGACTCATGATCCATTCCTTGTCCCAGTGGAAATTTACAATAAATAGATGAGCTTTAAGAAGTGCAACTGAGGGTGGTCCAGGACAGGACTTAATGCCTTGTTCTGACAAGTAGGAGATTTTGGCTCAGTTGCTGCCGTCTTAGCAAATGTGGGAGAAAAGTCAGCTTTCTCTACTTGTGAATGAACAATTAAGTTGCTAAACCATTGGTATAAAGACTGGTATCTTTCTTTCTTTGGAGCTTTGGACAAAAAGGGGAAAGTAATTATCTCATGTGGAGGTCCATGCCTTCAAATCCTCAGCAAGAGAAGTTGTTTCATTCCTGTACAGACATTTACATTCAAAACCTGGAGAAAAGCAAGATTTTGCAGATCCCTCACCTCCTACAAAAATCATACATGTCCTAACCTTTGTGAATCCCATGCTTAGGTTCTGGTTTAATATTAATCAGATATTAATTAACCAATATTAATTAATATTAATACTAATACCAGTAAAAAAAAAAAAAAAGGCATCTTTGCTTACTTGCAGCTAGTTATTCTTCACTTTACCCATTTGTTCCTCTTCAGTTATGCTTATACCACTCAGTAAATCATTAAAAGAATGGGAAACACTTAGATGGGCTTTGCTTTAATGAAATTACCATGAAGAACAGGACTCATATGCAACTTGCTCTTCCTCTGTCACAGAAAAAGCCATGAATGATGTGAAAAGGCAACATTGGCACTGTGAAGCTGAGCCTACATCTGAGTTATAATTCCTGTACAAAGAACAAGAATCATCAGCACCAATAACCATCCTAGAGAGAAAATTTCCACCACTGTACTCACTTTTGCAGCTGTAGCATTTTGTAGTGGATATGTTAAAAAGCCTGGAATACCTCCTGTTGTTGTACAAAAAGCAAAAGTATTCACTGTGAAGAGCTTGCTTCTGCATTTAGTTCCATGCAAACTGAAATCTCTGTTGCACCTTCATGGGACATGGATCATGTAAATAGGACTCTCATGTGACTTCTGGTCTGAGCACATAGGTTACCATCTAAGATCTTCTACTATAGCATAGTGATAGCTTACATAGAAGAAAAGAATGATGGTGTTCAAGTCAAATATAAACGTTTTATTTTTAATCTGCATAGAACTATAAATAACTCAAAGGAAGTTACATCTCTTATGTAGTATCTTGATGAAGGATGCATGTAACTTTAATAAATCTAACCAGATCAAAAACAAGTGTGCTGTTGCACATGTTATGAGTCATGTTTTAAACAATTAGAGTTTCTAACTTATTTTGGAACTTGACATCTAAACACTAGGATTTAGCAATCCCAATTCTGTTTGCCAGTCTTTTCAATTCTTACTAATTGCAACAAGCAAAAAAAAAAAAATGTTTTATCATGCTTTTAATTTTATTTTCTTTACAAATTTGTTTTATAGATGAAATTTTTAAAGTTTCAGTTATTTCACCATTTTATATTTGAAGTTCTAAATGCTGACATGTATGAGATAATTATATTAGAACCTGACTGTAGTGAAAAAATATGTAGGGTGATACTTCCATAGATAAATAACTACTGTGGTTTCATCTTTGAATTCTCAGTAAAGAAAAGGTGCTTCATTAAATGTCTGACATTCTGAATGTCATTCTGAAATATTTCATGTACATGTCAAATTGTGCTGCATGGATAAACTCAGGATTAAAGACACAAAAGGGTTTTTTTATAAATCCTATTTTGCAATCCTTATTCCAGACAGTTCAATCTTTTCTTCACTGCTTGTGCTCTTCATTAAAACTATCAGAATATGTATTTGAATTGCCTTTTCATGTGAAAATTAACAAAGCATTTATCCTTTATGAGAGGAATAGTATATTATCATAGAATCATAGAATAGTTACAGTTGGAAAGGACCTTAAGATCATCTAGTTCCAACC
>JBCJKH010074194.1:2172-15052 GCA_039877255.1 Loriculus beryllinus | reverse complement strand
ATGGCAGGGTGTTGGAACTAGGTGATCTTAAGTTCCTTTCCAACCCGAATGGTTCTATGATTCCTGACTATATCTACTCAATTGCAACTAGTGTCAGCTGTACAGTACTGTACAATGACAGTTTCCCCAGACCAGTAAGCAGTATAGATCTACCACACACAGACATGCAGATCTAAGTCCTTCCGTCATGAAGTTTGACTGAAATTTAGATGGTTTTGGTCTTGAATTTATGGGATAAGCTCTACTACAGCCCATAGCTATCAGTATTAGATTAAATACCACTTGACAATTTTTATGAAATTCATTACATAAATTATTCAGTAATATTTTTCTGACTTTTGCTAAATTTATAGAGATAGTAGAACAATTAGTAAATTATTCAGATGAATCTCTCTTCCAGTCCACTGGCACTAAATATTCTAGATTGCATGCAGAATATTATATTCATTAGCAAAATACACAAAGTTATTTGTAACTTAAACTAATTTTTGATGAATCATTTCTTTTTAAATTGACAGTATTATAAAGCAGATTCCTGCAACTCAAAATGTCAAGATTATCAGAACATAAATCTTTCTTTTTATAATGAAAAATTAAATATTTCATTAAATCTTCAATGATTAATTGTATCTTTGTTCTTTGCTGGACAATCTCAGTAGGAATAGTCTACTGGCTGGCCTTGACTTGGACACCTAATTTTTAGACATCTAATATTAGGTGAGACAAATTCCATCAGATTCTTTGGAATCACTGAGCTGCAAAAACCTATAGTTAAATCAATAGTCTTCATTATGAACAATCCAATAGTATCTTAAAAATCCATATAAAGTGAGATTTTCAAAAGCCCACAGCAGTGGCCTAGCTCTGCCCCCATTAGCGTCAATGGGAGTTTTACCACTGACTGAGGAGAGCACTAAAGAAGCAGAAGGGGAGTAATTTGAAAGCATCTAATGTGGCAAAACTAGGAACATTAGCTCAGGACTGAGTACTTTAAAAAGTCTTATGTTGAACTTAAATATATTATTAGCTATTTCCATGCATATATACAAAGTATAAAAGTGAGTTGCATAAGTAAAACTATTTTGGATCCATGTTTATTTTGAGATATTTGAGATAGCTATAAGCTAAACAAAAAAATAATGTTTCCCCAATAACAATGCCTATTCAAGAAACTATTTGTTAGAACAAGACTTAAAATATTCTGCAACATTACACTGCACTATTTTAGTTGACACTAAAGCTTAAATCCTGTAGACTAAATTCATGCAACATGTGTGCTTCGATGCTAGTTTAACACCACTGTGAACCTGTATTCAGAGCAGAAAGGACTAAACAAATTGCCTCTTGTGCAGATTATTCCAACCAGGGCAAGACTAACGTATCTGAGATGAAGGACAATGGGGTCACAGAAGCTATTGTTGGATCCAACAAATACATTTTGATCTGAAACATTTTCTGCTTTGGCTGGAAATGTTCATGAATTCTACCATACATTTCTTTAATTTCTACCATATTCTGTCATATGACATATTCTATCATAATGAGCATGAATTCTGTCATCTTTGGGGCGACTGCAACATGGGCAAATTCTATCCTTAAAATTCCTCTATTCAAATTTAGCATAATAGGCACGCATCTAGCCACAATATATAATCAGAAATGGACCTTCTGTGTTAGCCTGTCTTCAGGAAAAAAATACAGTTCTGCAGCAGCAATTGATAAAAAGACAGTACTCTTTTGTCTAAGTGACAGATTCCTCTGCAAATGCAAATATGCAACAACTACAGTTCTAGCCCTGTGTAGCAGTCCCCTGTTTATAACCAAACACATTGACATTCAATAAACAGTGCTGCATAAAATTTCATCTCCCTGTAGGGAAAATTTAAACTTACTCTATTATTCCATTAGAATATTTTAAATGAGAAAAAAATGAAGATAAACTGCAGTTGACCCTAGGCATTATAAATGCCATTAAGGCTTTCGCTCTGTTAGGCCCATCTGTTGCTTTTCAGGCCAGCTATTCATTAACCTTATTAGCACCAGCCCCTATAGCCTTGAGTTGACATTTCCCTTGTTAGTTTGGAAGGCCCATTTCCTAGCACACATGAAGAGGCTGATTAAAGAATTTGTACGAACTGTCTAATAGATGCAGTAGGATAGAGAAACAACTGAACTGTTTTTCCAAATAGAGGACAAAATTCCTTTCTGTGGGCTTCAAGGGGACTGCAGTGGTCTTACATATTGATACGTAGCTTTGCACTGCTACTGTCCTAATCAAATCAGCAGAAAATCAGTCTTCTTGCATCTGTAATAATCTCTATCTGTTGCAGCAATATAAATCCAACTGGTATCCTATCAGATTTTTGTACTAGATTTACTGATGGGCTGAAAAAACAACAGCAAATGTATTCATTTAACTGATATACCCAGCAGCTCAAAATAATGTGAATACATAAACTGTTTATCATTTTTAACCCATTCATAGGAAGCCACAGTAAGGTGAAGTGTTTGGTATTTAATCCCAGTCCTTCTTCATACTGGGCATGTATGCAATTTTTTTACCCCCACAGAGAATATTGTGAGCAATTTAATTTGCAGAATGAGTTTAGAGGAAGTGTTTTTCTCTCTCCATTTACATTAGGTATTGCAAGCATAAACAGAACTCCATATATTTCTAAACCTGCATGCAGTAAACCAATGTTTCTGAAAGCAAACAATATGAGTTCCATCCATACCACTGACTTGGTGGCAAAAGCTGATGTTATTTCGCACACTAAAAAGAAATGATGAACTCTTTGCTTTTGTCAAGAGGTTGTTTTAACTCCTTTCTGAAAAGCCTGAAAGTGAATGTTAAACAACCTCATGGGTTAAACTAGACAGGGACAGTTCAGCAGCCTTTCTCGCCATCTCTTTTGGCACTTCTGAATCTTCTTATACCTGTGGCAATACAAGGTAATTTACAGATAATTTTTTCCCATAAGTGGAATGTCAGGATAATTTATAGAGGTAACCTATTCTTCCTGACTGGTTTATTTAGTTAGGAGTAAGCTGTTTAAGGTTTTAAGGCTAAAATTAAGACTGCCCTTCTTAGAACACCCAATTCAGCAATTCAGCAATGTAATTAATTAAAAATAAAACCTGACCTACAGAAACAACTACAATTACTGGAGATAGAATGAACTGGAAAACATACAGCTGCCCAAATCTCTCTTACTTCAAGAACCTATTCATCAAGTATTCTACCTCTGTTGATCACTGTGTCTTTTCCTGTGAACTTATCTGTCTCTACCATACCTGCCCTAAGCCTGTGATAAGATAGAGACTCTCTTTTCACATTTGAGTCTTTCACAAGCATCAACAGTGCAGCATTAATTGATATGGGTGGAAAAAAGGATGATAGTCATAAATGGTACACAACCCAGTGAAATCAATCAAAAGAGTTGTAGAAACTTCGCATGGTTTTGAAGCATATGGAGACCACTGAGTATCTTGCATAAGGGCATGTGTCACTGACAATATTAGCTACGTACACCTCCTCCTATTGTCATCTCTGGGATAATCTCTCTCAGCTCAGTGTCTTGACTTATACATACCTGAGGACTGAGCCTGCATGTTTATTCCCATGAAGAAATGCTAATATTTACAAGCATTAAGTAACCAAAATGTCACATCAGAGTTGCTATTTAAAAATGGTGCTTTAACACAAATAAAGCGGTTTCTATCAGAATTTCATATAATAATGCACCTTAAAGATGCAGTTCAAGTTTGAAAAGCACCTCAAAATTTGGATGTCTTAAAGTTACTGACTAAAAAATCTGAATGATTTGCATCTGCTCAGTTTACTTGAGAAGTTTAGGAAAGAATCTGTTTCTTGAGGCACAGCTAATAGATGTAACTGTGACACTCAAAGATAATCATTAAGCTTAAGGTCTGAAAAAAGAAAAAGAAGAAAAAGAACTAAATTTCTTCCAACCTTTAAGACATAATTACTTCAGATTTGATCCAGGAAATACATTAAGAAATGGACCAACTCATTTTGTTTACATCATCACTTTTAGTTGTTAATACTGAAAAAAAAACCCCTCTGCAGCATGTTAGAATTGCTTAGCATTTCAGTGAGACACAGGAGACGAAAAACCAGCTTCTGTCTGCCCCTCTGCCTTCACTCCTCTGCAACATGCTGAGATACAAGCTCAAGTTCTGTATTAGAAAAACTTTCCCAGTCCTGGTGCAACAGATGTTTTCACAAGTGCTTTGAGTCTCAGAGAAGCAAGGCTGGAGATAACTTCATCAGCTCCCTCATCTTAATGGAACACCAAGTTACTGAGCAATCACAAAGCAGTCTTTATGCGAGATATCATACAAAAATACAAGGTTCCAAAAGAAGTTGTTTCATACCTAAGAAACAGCTTTGTTGGGGGTTTTTTTGTTTGTTTGGGGTGTTTTTGTTTGGTTTTGGTTTTGTTTTTTTTTTTTTTAATGTAATTCTTTCTTTTATTTCTGCATATGCAGCTCTCCCAGCTCATGTGGCTGTGACAGTACATTATTAATTTACTGGCTGGAAGTCCGTGCTTTCTCTTAACTTGCAAAATCCTGCCTCACAATTCAGCTCCCATTTCAAAACAAGATTTCTTTAGCGAAGGCCTGTACATACAGAAGAAAAGGCTCTGTGCCTTATCCTTTGTAACTGAACAAAGATAAAATGTAGAAAGTGTGAGAAAAATAGACATTGCCATTTTTAGATGAAATTTCTTTCTTGTTCTTCTGCAGTCCTTTGTTCTCCACTAGTGAGGCCAACAACAAAATACCACCCAAGCAACTCCTGTTAGTGCTGTTAATACTTGCCTAGGTAAGTATTAAAGAAGACTATCGCATGTGGGAGAGGGAGGGTCCTAGACAATTAGAAGAATCTGCTAATTTCTACCAGCAAATGAAAAACAAAAACAGAGATCATGGTTCCATTTCAAAACAATTGTTTACAGAGTTTTGACAGTACTGGAATGTAGGTATTTTCCTTGGGGCACTGGAAGTTCATCTCATACCCAGCAGAACTGTATATTTATTTCTCAAATAATCTATTTGAATGCATATTACTCAAATACCAGACTTATTTCATCTGGAAAAAGAGAAGGGCATGTCTCTAATATGAACTGAAGAGATAGACTATCAAGGCTTTAAATGTGAAGGGAGCAGGTGAGTTTGTACTGCTGATAGCTAAAAGCAACCCAATAACAATTGTAAAGCCTTTCTTGTGAGCTAAGTTATGTAAATTGAAGAATGCCCTTACTGTCAGCAGGTATATTATTTCGAAGAAGATAGACAACTGTGTTAATCTCCTTTCTGCTTAATCTCTGTCTCTCCACAAATCATCATGTCGACAGTTTAAACAGATTTAGATGTGACCAAAATCAAAAAGAGGAGATAGTCTCAGGATGCTGGGGCTGATGCAGGCCTCCAAGAGGTAATTTTGTTTGTGGTACAGAGAGAGCATGGGAGAGAGAGTAAATCTAACAAATCTAACAAAGCAGCCCTCTGGCCCAGCCCTGAGGATCAAATCCAATTCTACCAAGATACACATTAAGCCCTGTCTATCACAGCTTTGTCCTTGAAAAGACAAATAATGATGAGATTCACCCCGTTGTGTTTGTCTCTGGAGAGAGGAGACAGAAGACATTTAAGGAACCTGCACTACTGCTCCTCTTGAATACCTTTTATTATTTAATTCTTATTACCTTAAAGCAGGGATTAAAAAAACCCAGTTAATTCTGTTAGTTTAACCACTTGCTGTCCCTTAAGGAAGAAGTGATAACCACTAAAGTAATAGAAGAAGTCAATAATAGAGAAAGTGGTGTTTCATGCATCTTGACCAAATTATTTGTTGCAAACTGCAGGTTTTGTACTTCTTTTAGGTGAAAAAGACCAATTTCTACTTGCTGCTCTACTGAAAATCATTGTGGATATTCTCAAAAAACTGTTGTGAAATGAAAAAAAACCCAAACCAGTACAGCTTTGACTATTTCATTATAGTAAGTATACAAGTATAGATAAGTAATAAGTATATATATATATATATAAGTATATATAAGTAAATATATATTTTCTAATAGTAAGGAAGTTCGATTCACTCATAGATTCATGCCTCCCATGCCTGGACTGTGTCAAAACCAGTCCTTAGCGCTATCTTTCAGCACTTAATAGTCAGGTTTTAGATGAAAGAAGTCCTTTTTCAATGAGGATTACTAGCATGCCACTCTTGAAGTTTTTCAAGCAGAAATCCTATCATTTAATCACTTCAGCTTTAACTCTTATTAACTCAAATTAGCATTTGCAAGACTACACCTAAAATAACAAAAACCAATCTTTGGAATAATCTTCAATGCAAAGAAAATTATAATTACCTAGGTGGTCTGCATGATCACAGCTTGTGATTCCGTATCTGATGAGAAAACCAGAAAACTAATTAGTTAATGTTAGTGATACTCTTTGAAGATGAATAGCTATATGAAAGTCTTGAGAATTATTACAGTTATTAGATAGCACAATTAAGCGCTACTCACAATTAAAAAAAGTGAAGTCATTTAACTGAAGGGACTGTTTGCAATTCCTTGGACCAGCTCCCTGGTGTATAGCTGACAGACTGAGCAAAAGGCAGACCATGAGCAAACAAAACTGCAGGGCCCTTTGGGAATGACCAAAAGGGTGCAAGGCTTCTGCATCCAGCAGCAGCCAGAGCCATTCTTCAGCTGGGGACTGCAAGAGAAAAATCCTCCTTGTTCCCTTTGGCCAACAAGTACTGTTTTCCTTATGATCCCTGTTGCAGGGTCTCTCCTACTTGAAGAGAGGCACATAGAGAGCAGAGATGGGGACATCTCACACTACAGGAAATGGAGCTTGTGTCTGTATTCCCTTTGTAGTCTCCTCTGAAACCTTCCTACTGAACTTTAGCTGAAATTATTTCTGAGAAAGACTTCTAGTTTTGACATATTAGCTTTTTAATGTCAAAAGACTTCGTCAAAATGGCTCTGACCTATTCTGGATGCAGTAGTTCACTCCCTGGACCTTGAAGATGTCTCTTTTGGCAGGCACTGCCTCTTTACAGACAGTTATGCTGTATTTTAGCACTTTTATCTGTTTGTAACTGTCCGTTCACTGTGTCCTTTGGAATATGTTTTCATGTTATTCAAACATGGTACTACGTGACAACTGTCACCTAGAGATTTATTTTATGTGGTTTAAATTGAGTTTACAACATCTACTGTAGATTTCATTCCCAGCCAAGTTTTTTTACTTCATGAAATACAATTTTTAATTTCTTAAATGCTTTTAGATCATAGAAATGAAAGAGCTAAAGAAGTACGAGATGTAATATTCAAATTACACATCATAATGTTAGCATACAGCTCAATGAGAAAAAATTGACAAATTTAGATCCCCCCCTTCTGCACTGTGAGATACCTTTCCTGGAACTATTCATAATTCAGACATATTAGAAGAGCCTTTAACTGTGGTGTTTTATGGACTGTTGAATATTCATAATTTAAACTATACATTTTCTTAAGATTGCTCAAAGGAGCTACGCAGTGAAATTTCTGTTCACTGATTGCTTCGTTGTTCATGAAGAATTGCTTGTGTTTGCAAAATCAGAAATGAGCTTTATAGCAGTACTTTCTCATCACTTTCTAAATGTCTTTCACGAAAGCACATTGTTCAGCGAACTACTCTGCCTGGATACCAGCAGTAATGCTCCAACATTATTGTGCAGGTGAAAAGCAATTCATGACAGCAAGTTGCCATTAAGCTAATTCTTTGTCAGGCCCACCTTGAACTTTGACTTATTATTTTGTGTACATAATTAATAGGAGTTTATAAGTTTTGAATTGGATTTCCTTCCAAAAGTGTCAAAGCTATGAATGATTGTATGTGTTCAGTGAGCCAGTGTTTCAGTCACTGCACACACAAAGGGCACTGAAAGGCAGCAATGAGCAAAGCTGCAGGCTGCTTAAAACGAAAAAAAGAAAATCACCCTGGCAAGAGGACTGAGGTTTGCAAAGATCTTGAAAATACAGCGATAATTTAACACAGTAAGGGGAACAGTCTCAAAGTTAATTGTATAATTGGAAAACACAGAAGAAAGCTGTGACAGCCTTCTTGCACTGAGCTATTTCTCTGACACAATCATTTCTGCAAAGATACCCAGTGCTCTGGACTGTGCTGGGGAAAGATTAAGGGTGGTGGCCACCTTATATTGCCTGTGGTAAAGGCAACTTCTTTAGAGACTGAAGAACAGAGAGGTGGATGTCTGCAGTGGTTGAGCCCTCAGGAGCATTAAAGCACCGAACAGCTACACTGTATAATGGTAGTGCTAGACAAGAATGCCCTCTTAGGGTCATTAGCCATCCTTTTTCCCAGATGCTGCATTTATAATTGTATGCCTGTGTGAAAAGATTAATAATGCATCTTTCCAAAAGCAAATAATAAAGGGGCTGTCTCTAGCTCTGGGCTGAGGTGCAAAAGCACAGCACTATCATGAAAGCTGATCAGCCACTTGTTCATGCTGCTTGTTCAGCCCTGAAAACTGGTCTCCATGAGAGCGAGCACAAGGGCTGTGACAAGGGGAAGGTGTATACTCAGTATTACCTTGTGGCACCATGAGACCTATTCCAAGTAGCAATAAGAGATGTGAACTCTTCCGCTAACCTTTATGATAAGCTAACAAAGCACTGCATTCACTGAAGAATGAAATGGTCTGAAAGGTAAAAAACCATTTTAAACAGCTTGCTTAAATATCGATAACATTTACATGTTACCTGAGTGTGATCAAAACCAAATAATACACATCACAATCTTCATTTCATGACTGTGCATTGTTAGATATTCCAGTGCAATTCTAGGCTACGAGGTAAGAATAAAGAAAGGCAGTAGGCTGCATACTGCAGTATTAAGCCTTGCAGTCAAATTATCTACTACTGCACTTGCCTAGCACTGACTTCTTGGGGCAGTTATATTTTATGTACTAAGTGAAACTATGTGGGAGCTGAAATACAGCTTGCAATGCCTTGGGCCTGGATTGCTTTCTATCTTATGAAAATGTTAATTGCTTATAGCTATCTTATTTCATTTTTTAATTAAACATTTTCCTAGGAAAACTTTCATTCTTTCAATGTGTCACTTTCAGTATTCAATCTTTTTAAATAACCTCCTTGAACTAAAAGAAATACAGTCTTTCTGGCTTTTTCCCTCTCCTCATATTTCTAAGTTTTATTTCTCTGTTCTGCTATCTACATAGTACTGAGGGACAAAAAGAATCATCTTAAAGCTTTTTTGGTTCATCAGATTTTTGGCTGAACTTTTTTATGATGTTTCTATTGTTCATTCTTGTTCTGGTTATGCAAATATCTTTATATTGTCAAATTTTAATGAAAGCAAGCCTGTTTCCAGTATCTCTGTAAAGTCTTCATGCCTTTATTCATTACACCATAGTGCCTGGGACAAAAAGAAGACAATGCTATTGAGAAAGTCAAGTATAGCGTGCAACGTGTACGCCACACTTTACTGTATAGGGTTTTCTGGTTTTGACGAGTGACACAACTAATTGTCACCCTCTCCACTCCCATCAAAGTCCCCAGGTGCTCAACTTAAACAATTCAAACTGCAGAGAAGTCAAAAACAAACTTCACAGAAGTCACTGCTGCTTTTGACCTGCACAGACAAATATGACCAAACCATACATGTGCTCCAGGAAGATACTTGGTGTACCATGTTCCTTTGGCATTTGTAAATCTAATCCTCCCAAGATTATACATACAAACCCTTATCCTAAGAAGTCAATTTATATTACAGATGGGAAAAATTATGCCAACATGTTCCTATGCAATAACATTCCCCAGAAGAAACAGGACCTGAATGGATGACAAACATGACTTACACTCTAAAAAGTGTTCAAAATAAGGATTGTCAAGTTTCCTTTGCCTAATTCTTCCAGCAGTTCTTAAGCACTGCACTGAAAAATTTGCTCACTAGCATGCCACAGGTGGGAAAGGAAGCAGGCATCCTGAGACTATCCCATTAACCCAGGTTTTCTGCACTAACCACAGTATCAACAGCCCAGTTCAGCTTCATAGAGTTAATGAGATTAAGGAGAAAGGGCTCTTTCTCTTGTGTATGACAGCAAAGACATAACTTAATATCTTTGGGATCACATTGCAGCTGATTAGTGTTCTTGATATAATGTTCTTAGAGTACAGTAAGGCCTTTAACACATTTTGCTTACAAAATTAGAACAACACAAAGCCAATATGTAGCCTGTCAGAGGATTAAAACTGGCTGATAGCTTCATAAATGGGTATGAGCTTCTCCCACCTTCAACAATCTACCTGCTACTTGTTTGGTACCCTTTGCTCCTTCGTTCAACAGCCAGCAAGAAACTTCTTCAGAGGGCAAAAATATAACTTGCATGCTCAGAAAGAGCCCTACAAGAATCCACTACCACAATTCCGTAAGGAAGTTTGGGAGACAGGTAACTGAGATAACTAAAGTTGCAATGCCCTAGGCAGAAAAGGTGAAATAAATATCACCAATTGCATCTGCAGTCAGTTTTTGAACATATGCATTTAGTATGGCCAAATGCAGCCAGGCTTACAAAACAGAACAATTTATACCCTATTGCTTATCTGAGGTCATAGGCATTAAGAGGCCTACTCAGTGAAACACAACCTCTAAATGAAACAGCATGGTCAAAACCAGCCACATAAACCCTGTCTGAATAAAAAGAATGTTTACTGGGAATAGATAAGATTATCTGTATTTCTCTACTTAGAAGTGGTGCAAACAGGTATTGGGATATT
Source organism: Loriculus beryllinus (assembly GCA_039877255.1). Lineage (NCBI taxonomy): Eukaryota > Metazoa > Chordata > Aves > Psittaciformes > Psittacidae > Loriculus > Loriculus beryllinus. The sequence goes on along the minus strand of JBCJKH010074194.1, from coordinate 4,208 downwards.
GCATGTCCAGCTGCAAGGCCTGCAATACTAGCAAGGGATTAATAATGTAGGAAATACTTATAGAAGATCTACTGATCAGGAAATGCTTCTCACAACGCATGCCCTTCAGTAACTTGTTCATTCAGTCCGCCTGAACAAAGGGAAGGTTAGGGATCACATGCCCAAAGCATCTGTACCTACATGACAAACAGGCAACTCATAATAGAAGATTCATCAGTCCAGCAGGTAATTCTGTAATGAGGTCATATGATCTTGATGAAGCAAGCCAAATTCAGAAAGTGTATAAAGCACTAAAGACTAATAAAACATTAAAATTATTTGCTACTGATTACGGCAGACATCTCTGGAAACACTTTCAACAAGATTGGTTATTTTTCTAAATGGAACACTCTAGTTCATATGGGAATTAATTCAAAAATTTCCAATGCACTGTGTTATGCAGGAGGTCACAGTAAATGAACACAATGGTTCCTTCTTGCTTTTATAACCTATGAATCTCTTAACTTAGTTCAATAAAATGAGTACAGCTCCCTAGCTGCAGGCATACCAGATAATGGCCTAAGCTTTCTCCTCTTCCCACCACACTTTCTACACTTCCCACCACTGATATGTAAGCTCACATTCAAAACTCCCATCAAACAGTCCACTAAAATAAATTAACATTCCTCTTGATACAGATGACTGGTGTATTAATCTGAAAAGCCTATGTCCACCGCTTTCTGTTTAGGCATCTTGGGACACAATTAAAAGGCAGTCTTGAGGTACAGGACACAACTCGCCAATGACTGGTAGCTGGTTCTAAACCCAAAAAACCCCACACATAAACTCTCTATATTCAGATGAAAAGTGTAGGCACCCCAAGTGAGGTGAATGCAAATCCCAAACTAGGAGCTCAGGAGATTTGGGATTATTCGCTGCCTGATGGTGCCTTTTTCCCTTGCTGCCTATGGTGTACCATAAATGCCTTGCATAAATACACAACATGCAGGCAGACAGGTGCCCTCAATGGCTGCCTAACACTGGTGTTCCAACTAAAAGTATGGGTATATATACCAGCCAGAAAATTAGAGAACACTGTTATAGAGACATTTAAAAAGACTGATAAATGCCTCTTTGTTTCAAACTTCAAAACAACACTTAACTAGGTTGCTGCTCATTAACAATACATTCTCAGTAGTTACTTGTTACACCCTATCAATCAGTATCAGTACATACTCAAAACATTCAGTCCTTAACAGGCATATCATAAATTAGTTGTGAGGGCACAGTGCTACTGAGCTGACACAGTACAGTCAGCTGTAGGCCTTGAGAGATTCAGCGTCCAGACTCAGATGACCAGGCCTTCAATAAACAGCTCTTCAGCAAACAGTATCTATTAGGATTTTGATGCACATAAGGTTTAACATCTAGCAAAAAGTACTAAATTGAAAGCACATGACCCAGAAATTTTGTAAAAAAATAAAAGTTACTTATTGTAATTTTAAGTTTTCCTTTTGCAACAGTCAAAATATCCATATGTGCAAAAATGAGATACCGCTCATAGGTGGAGCCAAAAATTTATACTTAGGCTACATAAAACCATAACACGTTTTTATAACATGTCGATTGTGGTGACAGGGACCCTTGCTCCTCAGCTGTACTCAGGTAGATGTAATTCTGCCATCCCTAAAGGGCCACAGGCATAGAGCTCGGCCGGGCCTGCTGCGAGCTGATCTGTAACCACACTGCCGTTCACAGGAGAAACCAGAGGCCCTCCAGAGGTTGAAAAACGAAACAAATTAATTTTACTGTAAACTTCCCTAAAACTCTGTCAGGAGGAACAAAAGTCGTGGCAGGTTCTTATTCTTATGAAAGATACGAAGTAGAGGAAGCAAAGGAGAAAGAAAATAAAACAGAGAAACAGGCTCACCGCCCGTGGATCCGGCGACGTCTTCTCGGTCAGCGAACGAAATCCTTTCAGCTGTGGCCCATGGCGGAGGGGTGCTCACCACACACTGAAGGACGGGTTTGCCCGTTTCTCTTGGAGCCCTCCCGCA
>JBCJKH010074183.1:0-14177 GCA_039877255.1 Loriculus beryllinus | reverse complement strand
CAGGATCACCTCCTTGGACCTGCTGGTCACGCTTCTTTGGATGCAGCCCAGGATACGGTTGCTTTCTGGGCTCAAGCACACACTGCTGGCTCATGTTCATTTTCTCATCGACCACCACCCCCCAAGTCCTTCTCCTGACTTAGGTCTGTAAATAGCATTGTAGCTGCAATTCTCCTTCCAGCACCCCCACCTCTAGTTTGCATCATTTTGAGAGAAAAGTTTCCTACTTTTCTCCTCTCTTGCAGCTGATAAAGTGAGTTGCAGAGGAGCTCAGAGACAAAAACAACCCTGTTACGTCTCTTGTTGGGCTTGTGAATCTCTGCGCTTTGATTTCACAGCCCATGTCAAATTTAGTAGTCCCTCCCTTCAGTAAGACAAAAAGAAAAGACACCAATAAGTCTGTGTTTGCTGACTGGTTATTTTGTGCATGGATATTTCTATTCTTTTATTACCCAGCTAATAGAAAGCCATTTCCTGACAACAGTGATAGCCGGCATAAGCTTAATGACTTTTGGAAGCCTGAATCTAGGATAAAAGGGAGTGGGGGATGCAAGTTGGAAACCGTTTTTCATGGTATCAGTATATTTGCTTACCAAAGCCATGGGCTGTGAGCTGTTTAGCATACTTCCACTGCTTTTTGTAAAGTCTAACTTAAAAGCACTAATTTAAAATGATAGGGAAACATCTGCCACGTCTGTGAGGTGCTTACTGAGCAGAGAAACACACATGATTGTGATCAACAGCATCCTGTGTCTGACTTTGTGTTTCTTTCTTCAGCCTTGTGGCATACAGTCTCTTTGGGATTCCCAGTGAGCCAAGATGTGTAGACTGAATTCTTTTAAGTAGTCCTCCATCATGTGCGTTGGGTTGTAGAAGATAAACACACAAAGACTACCTAATAGTAAATCAGTTTGGGGTAAATTGCTATTGTGGGTTGCATAGACAGAATTGGTAGGGGAAGGGCAGAGGTGAGTGACCTAGCAACAGCCATTTGAGTAATAAGTCTTGCCACTTGACACACTTAACAGTGTACAGTAGGGAACATCTTTTGCGTTAACTAGACTAAACTTCTACTACCCCTGATGAAGATGAGTCTAGTAAAAGTATGTGCCTGATCTAAAACCCCTACAGAAGTTGAAGAAGCTGCACAGCTTGCATCTGTCATCTGAGCTTGTTGGATATCCAGGTTCTACAGTCATCCTGTGCATGGTTTGGTGTCTCTAGGAGGAAACAGTAGGTTTACTTCAGAAAAGCCCTTTTACCAAGTTCTTGCAAAACTGACAAGTGAAAGCAGTTGCTTTTTTTGAGAATGACTGATAAACAAGGAGTCTTCTTCCAGAGATGAGCAAAGCACTTCCTTCCTTTCTGTTTCTGGCACGGCTCTGGAAGGATTTTAGTATGCTCAAAGTTGATGATCTTCACTGTCAAACTGGAAAGGTCTGATGGTGAAGTTTTTTCTGCACCCAGTGTCCTCTTTTCACAAATCAGACAGCTGTTGGAGATCTTCTGGTCTAGCTCCTGTTAAAGTACCCTGGATTTTATCAGTCTATTTCATGATGTGCTAGAAAATGTTTGGCCATTATAATATTTTCCTCCTTTTGAATCTATTTCTTCCTAAACATCAGAAGGAAAAGTGTATTATTGGAACTTTGCAATAGTGCCTCCCTGAAAGGCATCCTAGAAGAAGTATGAAGGGCTCACAAGGATCCTGAAGCATTTTAACCTGACTTCATGTTTTCATAGTGCTAACAGACTTTGGATTAAAAAAAAAAATGGAAGTTAATGACCTGAAATACTTTCCTTTTTTGAATGTAATTATTCTGGCTGCCTAACATCTGATATGGTAATAGCAGCTTGCTCCTTGGCTTTGAAGCTGAGAACAACAGCAGACTATAATGTTGAACTTCATGGGCACAAGCTGTGCTTTTGGCCATGCTGTGTTTCACAAATACATGATGGTGTATTGGTGACAAACGTGAGAATTCCTTAATGCTGAAGGAACTGGTGGTGAGGGAAAAGAAAAAAAAAAAAAAAGGGGAGTCAGTAATGTAAACAGCTTTGACATTTTTATGCCAAGGCAGTGGCTGCTGTGGAAAGACAAACCTGCACATTTTTTCAGGCAGTGAGCTCAACATGATTTTGCTGTGATGGGATTATTGTGTCCTCCTGTGTTAAAAGCCTGCTGGCTTTCCTTGGGTGTCTTGGTTTTGCAGATATGGTAGTAGAAGAATTTTATGTTGAAAGTGTTACTTGCTCCTGTAATACAATTAATACAATTTAATGATCAACAGGGCTATCGTTTGTCTCCGCATAAAGGGAGAAGCCTCCTGACTTCACAGACTTGGTTTGCTGCAAGGGACATCTTTCACTTCACTCATTTCTGTTAAGTGGCTACTGTGCACATTAGACCTGTTAACGCACCATCCTTGGTGTAATCCAGACCCTTTCTTCCTTCAGTTGGTTTTGCTCTGATTTTTCCATCAATGTGCCCAAATGATGGCATGGAGGAGCCTCTTCCATTTTGTGATGGAAGAAGGATTTGACCTTTGCTTCTTCAGTCTTGGGAGTGTCTCAGGTTTTTTTATTATTGATATCTGTAAGTAAAAAAACCCATAGAAATGTATAAATATAAATGAACTTAAGAATAGATATGTTCTTTATGAACAGGATTATCTTTCATAATTTTAGGTGGCTAACTTTCAGGCATTTAGACTGGACTGTCTTTTCAGTTGCAAACTTGCATATAACTTGAAGTGTAGCACCATCCCTCTTCCCTTTCTGCCCCAAACCCAGACAGCTCTTGAGTTCACTTTCAGAGGGCATCAGTGTGGCAAGATCCATCACACCTGGCTTCTCCGTGGGTTTTACTTCCATAGAGAAGATCTGGTGAGTGACTGATGTGTAGTGTTGTGCGGTGGCACCCTTAGCTGTGAAAGTTTGTCCCCTGGGGGGCTGTGGAAACACAAACTGCAGCATGAGATTTTGGAAGGTACATAGGGGATAGAAGTGGGGTGAATTGGATGCAGTGACTGTGAGGCCCTCAGATCACAGCTGGTGGAGAAATGTTGCCTGCTTTTCCCTGGTGTGTAGCTGTGGCAGCTCTCAGGTGCTGGGAGAAGGCGCTACTGTTTCTGTCTTTAAACACCTTTGTGTGTATCCCCAGTATAAAACTCTTTATTTATAACCATGTTACTAAATTCTGGCAACCCCTAAAAATTCTCAAATTAATCATTTAATGAGGGCAATGGGAGAGAGACAATTTTGTGGTGGACAGATTTGGTCTGAATTTAACAGTAGTTCGGCTTTTACAGTCTGTATTTCTTAAACAACTACCAGAAATCATGGTGTAACTTAATCCAGGTGCAAACTAAAAATATTGAATAGGGGAAATCCTGCTTTAAAAAAATGGAGTAATGTGTTTCAAGGGTCCAGGACACATTTTAGTGATTCACTTCAGCAAATCCTTTTTGGGACTGGCTGCACTGAGGGCCAGCAGTGAGGGCCAGTTTTGTGGACTGAGCCATAGGCAGCCTCGGAGTGCTGACTGTGCTATGTTTTGGATGTGTCTGGCCATGGGTTTTGGGACTCCCTGGCTGCCTGTGAGCCTGGAGCCAGGGCAGCAGCGGCAGCATGTGCTGGGCCTGAGCTGGGGTTGCTACTGCTCTCCAAAACCACACTGCGCAGGGCGGGCTGCCATGCAGGCACCTGCAGCACAGCTCCCCACACGCCTCTGGGCTTCCTCTCTTTCAGCTAATGAGGCTGTGCTGGTCTGCTGCTAGAGGGGGGGTTTCACCTGCTTGTCACTGGCAGTTGCTGTGAATTGCCTTTTATTTTTCTTTTTATTTTTTTCTCCCGTGCATACTTTAAAAAGTAAAAGGCCAGAGAGGTTGTTATGGGGAGCTGGCAGTGTGGGTCCACAGATGTGTTTGTGGAGTAGGATGAGAGAGGTGTGCCAGCCTGCGGTCCAGGCGTGTGGGTTCATGGACCTGCAGTGGCAGAAGAGAGTGCCTAAGCATAGAGAAAGGCAGGGCTTCACTGCTGCATGGGAGGAGAGAAGAAGAGGGGAGAAAAGTCCAGGCTTTGGAAGGAGGAGGTGCTAGAAACAACTTCTTAATGGCAGAAGCACAGCTTGGGAAAGAGTCCCAGATGTGGTGGCAGGCATCTGGGGGTTGAAGCTGAGCTGACAACCTTGTCACAAAATGCAGCAGTGTTCCCCTAACTGACTTGATCTCATTCCCTGCCACCTCATCTGCTATGGCTCTGCCAGTGCTTCCTCAGCCTGTACTCCTTGTACAAAACTTTCCAAACTCTTCCTGCACAAATTCCCTAAAAAACAAACAAACAAACAAACAAACAAACAAAACAAGCAAAAGCATAATAACCTAATGCTGTAGGTTGCATCATTTGTTTCTGGCTTTCCTTAACATCCTGGTTAACTCCTAGCAGGAGTAAAGGTTCCTGCTGTGCAACAGGGGAATCTAACTGTGCAGCTACTGGAGTAAGAGCATGTGGTGAGCAGGAGTAAATGCAAACTTTGTAATTGTTATTCCTTCAGAGCTTGCTTCCCTCCTGAGCAAGAGCACCACTTCGACCTCATCCATAAGCCCTTGTGTACTTGCATACTTGGACGATGACTTGTGACTCAGTTCTTTTTTCATGCCTGGAGAGAGAGGGGTGCTGTTTGCCCAAGCCACATTTAAGCAGTAAACCTGACATCATTTACAATGCAAAGTAACTGTCTTCCCTGCTGCCTGTGACCTGATGTTAGCTGTGCCACACGCCTGTACTTGGACACCTTGCTTTAAAACCCTGCTGTACTTTACTGGACTGCTGAAATTTGGACTGGTAAACCACTGGTATATTAAAAGATGTTATGTAACTCGCAGTAGTCACAGGGTAATCTGTAAGGCTAACAGAGTGGGAATTATCAGTAAATGGTCACTATTTGTGCTTTAGTCTGCATGAGGCAGCTGAATGTGACTTCCCCTCATGCCTATTGGCTCTGCCCAGCTCCCAGCGTCAGCCCGTCATGGAATGGTTAGGGTTGGAAAGGACCATCAACTGTAGCAGTGCAACCTTAGCCTCAGCCCCCTAAACTGCGGCTCAGGGCTGATGAGGGGCAGGGAGTGTGTTTTGGTGGTGCCTGAGGGACTGGCCTTCTGGCTATGCATGTTGTGCAAATGTTGAAGAGGCAGTAACATCTCCTCTAGCAGTTTAAAACCCTAAAGTGATTGTGTTCATACGAATGGATGCTATCTGTTTTTAACAGCTAGCTATTCATTATGCTTCATATCTCTTTCAGTAGGCCTTGAATGTTTTGCCTTTTTCTCTCTCTCACTTTCTAATCTGGAAAGCTGTTGCAAAGGTTATTATTGAGAAGGTTCTTCGCATCTTTTTTTTTTTCCTTTTAAGAATACAGAAATTAAACATGCTAAGGAAGGAAAAGACATAAAGTAGTTAATTTTCGTGGTTTGTTTCTAAACATTGGACTTTATCATTGTCTCAAACATATGTCTTCAGGAACCACTGCAGCCAGACTATGTCTAGCAGGATTTCCCTCACTCTAATCCATTGCCTGGGCTACTGGAGGCTAGAGAGCCCCAGGTAAGCACCACCTAGGCACTTGGGTGGCTCTGCAGAGTCAGCCAAAGTTAACTACAGCTCACATGGAGCTACAGCTGAGCACCTGCACTCTTGACTTCTCCTACATACACCTCTATGTCTCCTTGAGCATCTGACCTGGGGAGTTTATTAGTTCTGGAGAAATACGGGACTTGAGATGACAGTATGAATGTGCTCTGCTTTGGAACAGGAAGAGGAGAGTCAGGGCCAGGATCCCCAAAACTTTCTTCAGCAGCATCTCAGATACCCCCAGTCTTCCTGGCTCTGGCTGGCTCTGTGTGGGGCTGCTCACCTTCCTTACATTGTGTTTCTCCTTCTGGACGCATGCAGCTCGAGGCCAAGCTGCTGCACTATGTGAAAGCAGCTTAATTACTGCTAGAAACAAATTGTCTCTGGGTGCTCTACAGCTGCATTTTCCCAATACTGCATTTCAGCTACCAAATCTAAAGCAATTCAAACTGGTTTTGTGTTGAACCAACTCTGGCGTATAATACTGTCCTATGACTGTTCAGAAGAAAAACACTAGGAAGTTAATCTCAGCTAGTTTGTTGGTTTAATAAACAGTGTTGGGCAAGTAACTTAATCTCTGTCTTCATTTACCCCCGAGATACGAGGTTTTATAATCCTGAAAAAAAAAAAGTGGTGAAGGTTATTGGTTATAAAATGTTTTGAACCTTCTTTTTAAAACCATAGAAACAGAAAGGAAAGAAGGAAAATCACCTAGAATCTTAATTTATTTCCATTTGTTTCTAAACATATGATTTAAAAAAAAAAAAAAAAAAAAAAGAATGTGAGCTCATGGTTCAGCCAAGCAAACAAATATTCTGTTTGGAAATTATTTTTTTGTGGCTGTGTTAGGCTCTTGGTGGGAGCAGTGATTGTATCCTCATCTGCTTGAGAATTTACAAACACATTACCAAGTACCCAGGCACAGCTTTTCAGTCATGCTTCATATAAATCGTGCACTTGAGCAGTGCAACAGGCCATCACCATTAACTTCAGTTCTGTGAAGGAGGCTCCTCACAGTGCTGACTGTCTGAATGTCACCTGCAAGATCCTTCTAATGAAATAGTCAGCATGGCCTGACAGGACAGGGAGAAGCTTCTATACACAAAATGGTCCTGTTCTCAGCACTGGCGTAAATCAGCACCATGCACTGCACTGGGTGGTTCAGTTACCCATCACTCGTGGTTAGTTAGAATTGCCATACTTCATTCACCTTAGAAAGGAGATGAATCGTTTCCATTTATCTTCATTGAAGGGCTTCACAGGCTCTTGGTCATTCTTGTCTTTATCTTTCGAACTCCCTCCAGTTCTTTGTGCAGAGCACATCCCAGATTAATTTGTGATTATTTTTTTAATTTTAATAACTGTGCAATACAGCTTTTCCTTTGGGGATGAGCCTAGAACTGCGTATAGGATCTATAGTTATGTAGGCTGCTTGACCTGAATTGCTTTAATTTTTCTTTTAGTGACACTTATGAACTTACTACATGTTTATGTACTGAAAGGCTGGTTTCATAAGTTTCAGCTGCTGGAGACCAACGATATTACTGTGCCCTGCTATATGTGTCAGGGTATAAACATATGCAGTGTTAACTAGGAAATGAACATCAGCAACTTCCATGTAACAATTTTACTGAGCTCTCAGTTAGGGTAACAGTAGATTTTCCTCCCTCAGGAAAGTTTTAATACTTATCTTAAATACAAAAAATTAATAATCCTTTAGGGGCAATCCATTCAACAAGAGGCAGCTGGATGTGGTTCTTGTGCAGGGAATTCAGATTAAAAACCTTCCTCTCAAACTGAAAGCACATCAAGGTGACTCATAGGTATTTCATGGATGTGTCTGGACATCTGGGGTTAAACATCTGTCTCTCCTGCTCATAGTTCTCTTTGCAGGATTAATGGTCTCTAGCATCCTTAAACCAAGAGAACCCCCCCAGAGAAAACTGCGCAGCCTTAAGGTTACAGTGTATAACCTGAGCTACAAAGATGCATCTAAAATTCCTCTTCTGAGTAGAGTAGTGATTTCAGGCTAGCTCTCCAGCCAACTATGGTGGTGTCAATCTCTTTTTACATTTAACACAAAATTTTGTCCTAAGAAGACTTTCACTGAATTTTTGTTGAAACAGACACACTTTCTCACACACACAACACACGCACAAGTTTTAATTGGTGAACAAATTCCTAACCAGGACAAGTAATGAATCCCTACAGGAGGTGCTGCTGGGTTTTCCCAGAAAACATGCTTTGTGTGAGGTTTTCTTGCAGTGACCTTGGTTATCTCCATGCAGATCTCCATGAAGGCTCTGCAGGTGGGAAACCCAGGGTAAAACGTTCTGCATTGATTGAAGGAGGTCATACCTTGGACATACCTTAACTCAGCTGGCTGGGGTACTGGACAGCCTGTTTAGAGGGAGAGTTGCACCTGCAGTGGTCCCTTCTGACCTAATCAATCCTATGGCTCTAATACAGATTTCCACCTCCTTTGTAAATGCACAGATTTGCCCTTATACCGACTATGTTTTGATGAAGCACTACACAGCATTGCCACATCGATGCTGTCAAGCACCCAGTGATATAAGCAACCTTGGTTTTTTTGACGTATCTGATGTTTCTGCACAGATGCTGTACCAGTTCTTGGGCTGACAGACCCAAGACTCTGCTACTTACTGGATGGATTCCTCTTCATTTACGCAGTCGTCATAACAGCTCTGTTTGTGAAGGCAAAGGTCAGTCTATCCAAACACTGATGCATTTGGCTTTGGGGTTGTAAATAAGTTGGGCTGAGCTGGAAAATGGGGGTGGAGAGGAAGCATATCTTTCAGATTAAGACCTTTTTAAAATCTATTTTCTCTTTATTTTTTATCTTTCTTCCTTTTCTGGGGCCAACCTGAGCAATGTGGGGGAGTTCTTCCGTGAGGTTCATGAATGGGGGGGAAGAGAGTATGTGAGAGTGTTTTGATACTATGGTTATGGATGAAGACAGAGATTCTGGATATCCTATCTGGGAAATGACTGATTAAGAGTGACGTGGTGTCTTCTGCTGCTTTGTCACTGGAAAGAGAGGAGGGAATACACAGCAAATTCATGACAAATGGCAAGTTTGTGAAGGGTATATTAAAATGTGTCAAGAAGTTAGATACCTTTGATAATATGAGTGTGATGATGCAAATGGTATAATCCTAACAATCACAGGAGAGGAGTCTGGGGGACAGGACGGATGCACATTGGTGGGCCACTGTTACCATCAACATCAACAGTAGCTGTTCCGCATATAGGGAGACACTCAGTGGCTTTAGTGCACTTCCACAGAAGATGACATGACCTGATGGATATATGTGTGTTTCCAGACATGTAAATACTCTGAGAGCTCTGCTAATTATATGACAGAAGCTGTCCAGCTGAAGGCTCAGGGACAGCAATGGCACTTTCATGAGGAAAGGGGTGGAGTGACATCTAGTTACTAGAAATATGTTTTTAGAAACAAAGTCAACTTTATCTTATGCCTAAATACAAACCTAGCTAAAAGCTAGGGTGGCTGCTTATGAGTTGCCCTGTTTCTGATGCAAGTAACTTGTAGGAGGCAGGGTACGAAAGGACTGAATGGAGCTGCTGTCTCTGCTCACAGCATGCTTTCTCTTCCAGCTTAGCCAGGCCTCTGAACATCAGCTGCAACCAGGCCAGGATGATGTGTATAATGTAAGTAACTACTGATTGGTTTCAAATCTTCTACCCAGACAGACTTTTTGGGGCACTTACTTAGAGGGCGTGCCTGTGGACCGGACGACCCAATTAATGAAAGCACTATACCCAAGCGTGCAGCACAGCAATTGCAAGGAGGAAAGATAAAACCCAGCATGTGCAGTTGTTGTCACATATCTGGCTGGATACTAGACGAATACATGGATTGTAGGCTCCTGATTTAATCCACTGAGCAGAAAATATACCAGAAACACAGACCATCTCAGAGGCAGTGCTTGGCGTGCTGCGCTGTGCAACATGCCTGAGAGAGCAAGTTGGACAGAGTGTATGCAGCCACCAGGCTTTTACACATGATGTGCACACCCCAGTTTCTCACCTGGTCCCCTGCAGTTGGCTTGCAGCTCTCACTGAGTGCTGTTCCTCAGGCAAGTCAGAGGTGTTGCCAGCGCTGTTTGATGTGGGCTGGAAAGCAGGCGAATGTCCAGGAATGCTTTGTTGCTGACTTCATGCAACCGTAGCTCTCGTATGATAAAGTGTGCAGAGCCTGAGTCACCACAGCCCAGCTGTCCCCATTCTGAGCTTTCCTGTTGCCCTGCCCAGAGACGTGTTGTACCAGGTCATACCTGAGTTGTATCTCATACGCTGTGCCATGATCATAGCCAGCATTGGATGGCTTTTTAGGAAGTGAATGAGGACAGAGACAATATCCTGAATGTCTTTCGTAGCTAAATTGCTCACTCATGGCAGCGTTAAGCTCTGTTATTTTTGCTATGTTTCGCTGTCTTGTGATTTTAATTTTTGTCTCTCACGCTTTTGACCATAGCCACATCCTGTAACAAATTCTGCAGTTTAACTGTGTAATGTATGAACACTAATGTGTGTTTTTTCAGTTTAAGAAGCACTGCTCATTCCTTTTTCAGTAGCACTCTGTCAGCTGTGTTATTCTGACCTGAAAGCTCTCCTTTGCCTTTTTCCAAGCTAACTTTTCCCAGCTAAGAGATGTGTTTGGCATAAAATATCCGTAGCTTATTGTTGCAAGTTTGAATGAGCCGCCTTGCAAGAAAACTCAAGCTCGTGGATCTTCACCCACCAGTGGGAGAGAAAGCATGAATATCAGTGTCCTCCCCATTGCGTGCTCTCATTTTCAACTCATTTCTACTAAAGAAAGATTCTTGATGCGATGGCTTGTGCTTTATGCTGCACAGGCCACTAACTGCCATGGCTTAGTCAGAGACATTTTTGTTGACAATTGCATCGAGACATGCATTTTGAGCTCAGTTATAGTACTCACGAAGTTGAACACCAAAAGGTGTTCCCTTCTTTTCCTGTGTTAAGTCAGGATCTGTTTTCTCATGATGACAATGTCTGTCACTGCTTTTTGCTTTTTTTGTTTCAGAAACTGTCTCGAGGGCACAGAGATGAATATGATGTTCTGGGGGCAAAGCGAGGTCCAGACCCTGAGCTGGGTGGGAGACACCAGGTATCTTCCTCTCACACAGCCACCTTTTTAGTATGGTTCCTTCCTTCTCCCATTTAACGCTGTTCGGCATGCAGGCAATGATGCCTTCCTGGAGAGGGGATGGGAAAATCTGTGTAGTAACTAACTCCAGGGCTGTCAGCATGGTGGGGACAGGAGTAAAACTTCCTCCTCCCCTTTGCTCTTTGCCCCGTGCTGAGCGCTACAAGCTTCCTACAGAGTAGGAAGCACCACCCAGCCTCACGCCGGATGTGAAACAGGGCAGGCAGCAGTGGGTGTTTCGTGAGAGCTCACTGCATATGATGCCACCAGACAAGTGTCAAGGTGGCAGCAGTACAGCAGTCAAAGCAACTGTATCTTCTGCTGAGCCCAACAGTTTCAAAGGAGAAGGGAGGGGGAACCTGCATCAGTGTGTAGGGCTTGCCTGCAGGTGCCATCTGTTGGGATTAAGCAGAGAAGCACTGAATTTTATCAATTATTTTAATGAAATTAATTTTCCAGAGTTTATGGGTAGAGGTGGGATGGACTGTAATGGGCACAGCCTGACCACAGGCACATACAAGTGGTGGGGGATGCTGGTGGTACTGCAACATGTGGGCAGCTTTCTTTTTTTGTTTTACAGCAGAGAAAAAAGAACCCTCAGGACACCGTCTACACTGTGAGTAGAGAGAGTTGGAGGGAAAGGAAAGGGAGGAATGGTTGGAAACATGACATGTTATGTCATAGGAGACTTTTTCCCCCTACCCAATTTCAGCTTTGGTTCAAACTTAGCAGCTGCTTTCAAAGACTTCCTTTACTCCTCCTTTTTGCTAGAAAAATTTGTTTCACTTCTCTGTGAGAAGAACATTGAATGCCTGTACAGATGGGGAAAAGAATCTGGATCAAGATACCTGCTGATCTCTTTATGTTGGCCATTAACGCCTAACCAACCTTCATCCCATGTGACTGATGCTGCTTGTTCTCCAGCCTCTCTGGCTGCTGTCTGACAAAAGCCAAATCCCAGTGTGTCTAAGAGTGGTTGCTTGGGCACCTCTTGATATAAGTTATTTAACTCTGGCTAAATTGGTGGTCTGTGCTCCAAGGGAGCACAAATGCTAATACTTTTGTCTTAACTTGCGTCTTTCTGGGTGTTCAGTGCTTGCTTTATCATTATTGAATCAGCCACTCTGATCACAGCTGGTCACAAGCATCTGGGGACTGCTTTGCCAGATGAAGAAAGGAAAAGCTCCTCTTTCTTAACCTTCACCCTGCAGTGTTAGATTTCCCTTTTCTCTAGGCCTGTGCTGCATGTTTGTGTTTGTCTCCTGAACAAATACTACTTAAAACTTTTCTCTGGAGAGCTCTAACTGTAGTATCTGGTGCTAGTCTAGACAAACGACTTGGTGGAGGGTTGATTTACAGTCACTTTGGTGTTTGGAGATGAGGTGGTATCGATATGCTAAGCAGATGTGATCACGTATAGCATCTATGCAAATGCACGTTGGTCAAGTCCTACCACTGTCCCTTCTTCTCTGGAATATAGTGAAGTTTTGAAGGCACCACAGCCCCAAAAGCACAGGTGTGGTATGCAGTCACCAGCAGCTGGTTTGGCTTTTCTTGTAACACGCTGACTCTTTCCCTTTCTCTGCTTGTAGTCACTGCAGAAGGACAAGATGGGTGAGGCATACAGTGAAATTGGAATGAAGGGTGAGGTAAGTCCTACTTTCCTTCCTAATGGAAGATTGTAATGAAAAATTCTTCATTCCTGCTCCCTTACAGAGCAGTAGCCCTGGCTGCAGGTATCTGCCTCACACAACAAAGTCCCTGTATTACACAGCACCTACAAGCACAGCTGAGAGCAGTTACCTATATCCTGTAGTAACCACTACATTTGGTGTAGCAGTAACTAAGACATGTAGCCATAGCATTAAGTAGCCACAAACCAAGGTGGAGATCAGATAGTAAGCTTGGTCTCATCGGTATTAGCACACAGCCCATACTCCAGCACTGTTCCCAGGTGCATTGAATGACATCAAAGGGAAACCATTTCAACTTCTGGACAGAATACTTCTGACAGCTGCCCCAGCTGAAGAGGCAGAGGGTATGAGATGGGTGAGGAACAGTTGAAGGAAATGTCTGGGTTCAAGCAGCTAAACATTTGTGGCCAAGCAACTCACAGTAGCTGAGCATGTTCCTCCAGAGACATTCAGAGCTAGAGGTTCACTGTTTCCCCTCTGGCTATTGAGGCTGGCCTGAACAGTAGGCACAGCTAATCATTTGCAAGCTCCTCCTTGTGCATGTTTTCAGATAGATAATGGGGGAAACATTCTCCTTCTTCCACCTCCACTCTCCAGTGTTTAAGAAGGAACACATTAGTTAAGTCTTAGGCTAGCAGCAAATGGCTAGTTTTAGCTCTCTGCACAAACTGCTGGGGGAGGGAATTTTGTGTTGAAAACCAACCATCTGGAGACATTGCTTATGGCAAAATGGAAGATTGATGTGACCTACACAGGTTCTATTTTATGTCAGTGTTTTATATATAAACTTGCATTTCCCCCTGAAAAACATAAAAGGTCCATTTCAAAATGAAGTTTAGTGATAAGAAATGTTCAAGCAAGACTGACATTTAATGCCATCTCCTTTTTCTACTCTAAAGCTGCTGTGCCACAGCCAAGCTCAGTTTATGAGTCATGGGTTATGAAGTTACACCATGTTTTTATGACTTTTTATATTTCTGGGGGGGACGGGATCACCAGAACCCTTGCCTCATTTTGGTTGTGTGATCATTTAACAGGCTGCTGCAGTTTCAATTGTGGCAGGCACTGCTCTTTGCTCATGACATGGTCAGTGCTGTGCTACAGCCATGGGCTCGAAGTGCCAGAGTCCAGCCAGGGGCTGTGAGCTTGGCTGTCATGGTCCTCACCTGGACCACAACTTGGCCACCTTGCTTGTCAGCTCCTGGTACTCCTGGGAACAACAAGTGGGCTCAAGGAGAAGGTTTTTCTTTGTACCTGCCTGGTCTGAGTGACCTTGTTTCTGTGTGTGACTTGTACCACATCAGTCCCAGTACGTGTTCTGTTGAATCCTGGATGACTTTGTCCTCAGACAGACTTATCTGTGGTTCCTTTGAACATCTGAAGAGTTTATAAGATGTGTGCTGGTGAATTTACTTACTAATGTCTGTCTAAAAGAGGGCAGATTCCCTTGGACACCAGCTGACATACAGCAACTCAAAAATACAGCCCCATTTCTTTCAGGTGGGCCTTCAGTTCGCAAAACAACCAGTAGCTATAGGAATGCTGCCAGATTTCCATACATAGAGTAAATCAAAGAAATAACAGCATTATAACAGTATGACAGTAAAATATGTCAGAAAGCAAAATAAAGATCG
>JBCJKH010074181.1:0-30987 GCA_039877255.1 Loriculus beryllinus | reverse complement strand
CTTAGCATGCCTTCCAGGAGAATCTGCTCCAAGATTTTGCCAGGCACAGAGGTGAGACTGACTGCTCTGTAATTCCCCGGGTCATCCATTTTCCCCTTCTTGAAAATGGGGGTTATATTTCCCTTTTTCCAGTCACTGGGAACTTCACCTGACTGCCATGATTTTTCAAATATGATGGCCAGTGGCTTAGCAACTTCATTCGCCAGCTCACTCAGGACCCATGGATGGATTTCATCAGGTCCCATGGACTTCAGGTCCCACGTTCAGGTTTTCAAGATGGTCTCAAACCAGATCCTCTCCTACACTGGGCCCAAGGTCTTCCCTCCCACAGTCCTTGTGTCTGCCTTCCAAGACTTGAGCGGTGTGGTCAGTGTGCCAGTGAAGACTGAGGTAAAGAAGTCATTCAGAACCTCAGAGTTCTCCAAATCCTGTGTAGCCAGTTCTCCTGACAGCTTCCAGAGAGGGCCCACATCGTCCCTGGTCTGCTTTTTATCCACTACATACCTATAGAATCCCTTCCTGTTATCCTTAACATCCCTATGGAAGTTTAATTCTAACTGGGCCTTTGCTTTCCTAACCTGGTCCCTAGCTTCCCGGACAACATCCCTGCATTCCTCCCAGGCTGCCTGTCCTTGCTTCCACCTTTTATAAGCCTCTTTTTTCCTTTGAATTTTTCTCCGCAGCTCCTTATTCACCCAAGGAGGTCTCCTGGCCCTCCTGCTGCACTTCCTTCTAGTTGGGATACAATTAAAGTATTAAAATACTCAGTTAAGTTTGTGTTAGAAAATTAAATTATAGTGAAGCAAGCTAAAACAAATCAAATGCTAATAAGCCCAAGTGTATTTTAACAGTATTAATATCTCTTAGCTTCATGCACACAAAAAAAATGAATTCATTCCAAATGAAATTGTTAGTTATGTTTCTGTTATGTTTTTATATCTATGGCAACAGTAAATCATCAACTGAACTTCACTACTCAAGCATTTAGACAAGGGTGGGAGGGAAGAGAGATTTTTACACTAAAAAGAACTCGAACTGAAAGTAGCCCTGAAAAGCAGACAAAAGTTTATGTGCCAAAAACACAGTAAAAAGCAGCCTTTGAAAACAGTGCAGTCTTCTTCCCAATTATTGTTCTGTCAACCAGCAGCATTCCTTCAAGCTCATTTCGCAAACTTCTTCTCCACTTCTATTATTTCACATCTGTTTTTGCCATTATATTAATGGACTGTTGTAAAGATTGTGGGGCTGCTTTAAGTCTTTGATATCAACTGTGTTTACTGCTACTTCCCATTCTATCAATTTTTCATATAAAGTATTTTATTACATTCAATGGAGTGCAACTCAAGCACTAAAAACAGTGGGAAAGGTAAAGATGATGTAAGAAATTTTGTAGTCATCGACTTCTATACAACACCATCATTAAATCAGACAAGTCTGATGGGCAGTTGTATAATGTATAATGGCAGGGACTTCCTCTCTTCGTGCAGCAAAAGGACAATGCTGCCAATGGGTATGCTGCTGAGTTAGCCTCTTAAATGCCCAAATATACACGCCTCCAGTCAGTCAACACCTAATGAAGAGCTGTACAAAGGAAGCTGCTATCTAAGCTCTTCCTGAAGTAAAAGGATGGCTGTAATAGGAACTTGTCAGTGGGAAGCTGCAAAGACACACCACTTGCACGAGGGCATCACAACAGTGACCAGACACAAATGTGGAACAGGAATTGTAGAGAGCATCATATTTCAAGAGGAAAAAAAAACCTCTAGAAGACAAAAAAAAGAAAGGCAAGGGGTACTCAGCTAATGAGCACAGAAGCAGTAATTTTGTGCAAGTACAGTCCTGAGATGCAAGAGTTCCCTCATGTGATCTACATACAACTGGATACACATATACAACAGTGAAACATAAAAATTCTAATACTTCATTACTTCAACCTGGGCTTTTCAGATGTGTCTTTAATACCAGAATATACATTTAGGTGGGCATAATCTAATAGAAAGGAGGCAAACGTACTTGCCAAACCTAATCATACCTCAGACCAATTCCACAAGCATCTGCTTGAGAAAGAAAAGGCTATAAAAGAACCTAATAATTTGAGACAGCAAAGACAGCAAGACATTTGGGCTTTCTTAAGTTCAAAAGGCACAACCTGAATACCTGTTTATCTGCTGAGTGCATTTGCGCACGCGTGTGTGTTTGTGTGATACAAGGCCACAAGTCCTGCATTTCTACTGAGAACTGACTTACCTGCAGTTTTGCTCTGATGTACTGCTTAGAAATGGATACCAGGCAGCCTGACTAACTGCCTGGTGTGGCTACATTTCCTTCACATACTTTAACATCCATGAGATTTAATCATAAAACATCAGGATGGTTTATAAGCAACTTGAAGTTATTAGGAGGTTTATGATGCTGTAAATTATACCTGCCCTTGAGGGCTGTACTGATTTAATTTCTCAACCACTATGATAGTCACATTTCTTAAATAAAATACCTGCATGCACATACCTAGCCTCAGCCAAAAGCCAAGATCCATATTGTTCCAGTGCAGAATACCAATAAATTTTGTTCCATTGATACCTGTCAAAAGCTTAAAATGTAAACAAAGATGCATAATTATTGAAGTTGTTAAGTCTAAGTGATCATATTGAAGTGTCCATTACAACAGAACTTCTGAATAGAAAGTAAGGCCTGCAAACACTTTCATATGATGCTACAATGAGAGGTCTGCTTGTAGTTACAAGTTCAAGTGGATGTTCATGCACATCTGGAAGAGATGTCATAATATTTCAAGTGTGTTTTTAAATGCCCATTAAAATGGCTACAAAATACAATATTATTTCCTCCCACAGATTGAAAAAGCTTCTTGAACAAGAAACAGCATATCAGGCAAAAAGAGAAAAGGAAGACAACAAGAAAATAGCTAAACTGAAAGAAGAACTGACTAAACTGAAATCCTTTACTTTAATGGTGGTGGATGAACAGCAAAGACTCACTGAGCAGTTGAATCAACAAAGTCAAAAAATTCAAGAATTAACCACTTCTGCAGAAGAAGCACATGAGAAGCTGTCATTTGCTGAAGCAAAAGTTCAAGAAGAACAACAAAGAGCCAGCAGGCTGAAGGCTGAACTTCAAGCCCAAAGCAGTAAGATTTCCCAAGACCAAGAAGCAATGATGGCCAAACTAACCAATGAAGACAGTCAGAATCGTCAGCTGCGGTTAAAACTAACTGCTCTCAGCCGACAAATTGATGACCTGGAAGAGACCAATAAGTCTTTACGAAAAGCAGAAGAAGAACTGCAAGACCTAAGGGATAAGGTAAATAAGGGGGAGTATGGGAACTCCATGCTTATGACTGAAGTAGAAGAACTACGGAAACGACTGCTGGAGATGGAGGGAAAAGATGAAGAGCTCATAAAAATGGAAGATCAGTGCAGAGAACTTCATAGAAAGTTAGAAAAAGAAGCATCACAGAGCAAGAACCTTAAAGGGGAAGTTGACAAACTTAACAAAAGAATTATGGAACTGGAGAAATTAGAAGATGCTTTCAACAAGAATAAACAGGAATGTTACTCCCTGAAATGCAACCTAGAGAGAGAAAAGATGTTAACGAAGCAGCTGTCCCATGAGCTGGATGGCTTAAAAGCTAGAGTTGGTGAGCTTGAAGCAACTGAAAGCAAGTTAGAAAAAACTGAGTTTACACTTAAAGAAGACTTAACAAAGCTGAAGAGTCTAACAGTGATGCTTGTGGATGAAAGAAAAACTATGGGTGAAAAAATAAAGCAAACAGAAGAAAAGTTGCAAGCCGCAACTTCTCAGCTTCAGGTGGAACAAAATAAAGTGATGTCAGTTACAGAAAAACTGATCGAGGAAAGTAAAAAAGCACTGAAATCAAAATCTGATGCAGAGGAAAAAGTGTCCAGTGTTATAAAAGAAAGAGATGAACTAAAAAACAAACTGAAAGCTGAAGAGGAGAAAGGAAGTGATCTTGTTTCCAAAGTGAGTATTCTAAGAAAAAGACTTCAGTCATTGGAAGGTGTTGAAAAAGAACTTAAAAATAAACACAAGGAGAGTACCAAATCCAGCACCTCCTTGCAGCAGGAAAACAACAAAATCAAAGAGCTTTCTCAAGAAGTTGAGAGGCTTAAGCAGAAGCTGCAAGAAATGAAGGCCATAGAAGATGATCTTATGAAAACTGAAGATGAATTTGAATCTCTTGAACGAAGATATGTCAATGAACGGGACAGAGCCAAGCTCCTATCAGAAGAGCTGGAGGCTGTGAAAATGGAAATGGCTAGATATAAATTAACAGAAAAGACAGAGTCCAATCAAGAGCAGCGTCTTTTTAAGAAGCTCAAAGAGGAGGAAGCTAAATCAAGTCATCTTTCCAGAGAAGTAGATGCACTGAAAGAAAAAATTCATGAATACATGGCAAAAGAAGACCTAATCTGTCACCTCCGAGGTGATCATACAGTCTTACAGAAGAAACTCCTCCAGCAAGAAAACAAGAACAGGGAGCTAGCAAGAGAAATTGAAAGCCTCACAAAAGAATTGGAGAGGTACAGACGCTTCAGCAACAATTTCAGGCCCAGTCTCAATGGAAGGAGAATTTCAGACTTGCAACTTTTTTCTAAAGAAGTCCAGACAGATCCAGCACACAATGAACTGCCTGATTACAAAACCCTCATGCCTTTAGATAGAACAGTCATAAATGGGCAGCTGCAAGCAGACAACGATACTGAGGATAAAGACAACGACGACGAAGAACAAACAGTGTCTTTCAAAAGCAACTCATCCATTGCAAATGCTGTGAACAAAAAATTATGGATACCTTGGATGAAGCCCAAAGATAGTCATCCTCAAAATGGAAAGATTCATACAAAACAAAATGGAAACTGTGCACAGTCTGGAGACCTAGTGCTAAGCCATACGCCAGGCCAACCTCTTCATATAAAGGTAACTCCAGATCATGGACAGAACACAGCAACACTTGAAATAACTAGTCCTACTACTGAAAGTCCTCACTCCTACACAAGCACAGCAGTTATACCCAACTGTGGCACTCCAAAGCAGAGAATAACCATTATTCAAAACTCCTCCTTAACACCTGTAAAATCAAAAGCAGCAGAAGATTATATGAGCCCAGAGCAAGTAATTTCTCCCATTACTATGGCTACTTTTGCAAGATCTCAAACTCCTGAATCATGTGGTTCTTTAACTCCTGAAAGAACAATGTCTCCTTTGGCTTTACCAAGTTCAAGTTCTCAGGAACAAATACTCCCCTCAGAGCCTTTGGAAATGGGAGCCAAGCACACCATTTTTAGAGTATCCCCAGACAGGCAGTCGTCATGGCAGTTTCAGAGATCTAACAGTACAGGATCAAGTGTAATAACTACTGAGGATAACAAAATCCACATCCATTTAGGAAGTCCTTACGTCCAAGCTCTCACCAATTCCAAGCCTATCAGCCCTTGTAATCCAGTGCAAGACAACAGAACTCCAGCACAAGCTAATGGTCTACCCAATAAGTCCACCAATAAAATCACCAGCAGTATTACTATCACACCAACAGCCACTCCTCTCCCACGGCAATCACAAATTACAGTAAGTAATGTCTATAACTGACCTCCATCCATGCTGACACCCTTACCAGCAACCCATCTTGTTTTTCATCCCAGCAAGAATTATTTGGAACAGCCTCTTTACTTTGGGAGAGATCCATGCATGAACTATACAACAGTATATGGAACTAACGTTAAGTTTTGCCTGCTTAGTGTTACCAAGTGTGCACTTACTGTATATCTTCTCATTGAAATACAGTTACGTAAAATATTTAGTCTTGCACTTGTATAAATGCATCTTCATGTATTTCCATTTTCAAAATTACTCACACTACTTTTAACTGCAACTTACATTGGTGAAGTATTTTAGCATTACAAAAACAGTAAATAATTGGTTACTTTTATCACTGCTTGAAGAATATTTTTGTTATGTGTGGTGTTGCTTGGGGTTTTTTTGCATGTATGGTAGGATTTTAATTAAGCCATAATTTTGCCTGCTAACTCCAGATAAGACTTGATTCATTATCTTCCCTGTTATTCCCCAACTCCTTCTAGCCTTCTCATTTCAGATAATTATCAGTACATCACACACTCAAAATATTAAGTATTGTATCTCATCACAAATTTACGATACATATACAATATGTTCCAGAGCACAACCACCACTTCTCCCCATCTTTTTTTACACTGTTCAGTTAAAACTCTAAAACAAAACTTTCTTGTAAGTGAACCAAGTTCAGAAGCTTGTATCACAAAATTATTCTTCCCAAACAAGGCGGAGCTTTTCCCGATACAACAGAAAAACTGCTATCACCTAGATATGCTGTAAAACAATAACCAGCAACGCTTACATTGCTAAATGATATCTCAGAAGAATGTAACCACACATAATCCTCAAATTTTATCCAAGTTCCCAGCCATCAGTTTAACATACAATACAATCACAAAGATACCCTGAAGAAGAAACAAGATTAGCAAACTATGGCATATCTTCATGTTTTTCAAATAACAAGCAGAGAAAGTTTGTCAGAAGTGGTAAGAAGTAGTACTAAACCAACTCTCCAAACATACAGGCTTCTAGGACCAGGGTGAATAGGAGTACCATTCAGAATGGACAAAACAGGTTAAGACATTTTAATGATGGCGTATTAGTGCCTAAGAAAAGGACAGAAATGTAAGCAATTCCACCCTTTACACGTGTGCCAAGCAGTCAATTCTGGCCTCACTGAAAATACTGCTAATAGTGGAACAACTTCACACCACATGTGAATCAGCCCAGAAGACCTGGAACGCACTTTAAATATCTTTCTCTAAAGCTGTAAACTGCAAATGTAAATTGGAAAGGTTGCTCCTTATTCTAAAAAGTTAAATGCCTGTGTAACTTAGGCTAGGAGGAGGGGATGGGAGATACCTTTTATAACAGTTCAACCTCCTTACCAACAAGGAAGTTTGCAAGCAAGCAGAAAGTCCCTACTCACTAAACCTTTATCATGCTGCTGCTTACATTATCTAGAGAAAAAAAATAATAATTCTGCAGTATAACTTAGAAACTGATTCAACAAAGGACTTTGGTACATGCATTCACATAACAAGGGGGCTTCAGAAGTCCTTTTGATGGACAGGAATCTAAATTATTACAACTGTATGCAATAACTGATTTTAGAAGGAATGGTTTCTATTGAAAAGCAAAGCCCACTACCCATACAAACTTCAGTCAAATTAACAATTGGGAGTGGAAATTTGTAGAAATTTGTGGCAGAAATGGACATTACAAATGTATTACTGCTAAGCAGTAGCAATTTTAAAAAGCCCAAACTGTGGATCTGCACAAGTCTACCTTAACGTCATGCATAACCTGATACAGCATCTCCTGAAGCTACCAGGCTTCATAAGAAGTCTCTCCTATCTGTTTTGGCCTGCTTTATCTCCAATGAAATGACTGCAGAAGTGAGATCTGACTAAGGTCTGGGTAAGAAGTACATAGTGCTATCCTGCAATGCAAAGTTTGGCTCCCACCAACTTCAGCAAAAGTCATTGATCAAGACAGCTGCCAGCACTCAAGCAAGTCAAGATTATAATCATTTTTAAAGTGTGTTAATAATACAAACAAATTACGTAACTACATTTAAGGTACACATTCTTAACAGCAGAACTCATTCAAAACATGTTCTCTGCACTCCTAGAATATGGTATACTGCATATCCTGTTGATCCATACCCAAGGTCTCTGCAGGGACACATTACAAGCATGGTACTGAATAACTGTGTCTGAAATATGCAATTGCCAGTGTACTAACAGACACCAGATCCTCCAAAAATTAAAGGATTAAGAGTTGTCCTCCAGGAGCACTCATACTTTCTTCAGTTGGACTTAAAAATCCTGTAGAAAAAGAAAAATTAAAAAAAAACCCCACACTTCACTTCATACCTGTGGTCCAAAATACACAGAAACGTGTGGGTCATTAACCACTTGGCCATCTGTTACAATGTCTTATAAAAGAAAAGCACAAATGAAGACACTTAGTCGTTTGGACAACTACCAAGCTATCTGAATAAGCTCATTCAGAGTTTAAAGCTAAGTTTTGAATACAAAACCTAGATGAGAGTTCAAATCACTAGGAAGTTTAATAATTAAACAGGACAGTATTTCTGTTGCTGTCTTAATTCTTACACTCATGAGAGTTTACCAGTAACGGTTCAATTAACAAAAGGCATTAACTCCTAAGAAGCATCACTGCTGCTTGTAAATGAACTTGCTATTTCCTAAAAAAACCTAAGGGACGGTTACATTGCCCTGCTGATGAAACAATCTGTGTGTAGATCTTAACTGACTTCACAGCGCAATTTCTGTCGTTCATTTCAACAGATTAAAAATCAAATAATTACTCTGACTGAAAATAAGATATGCAGAATAAAGCAGGTCCACCCAATTCCAATTCCAATTTTTTTTTCAAAGCACAAAGCAGAGAAAAACACCTGGATCTATTAGTTGAGAGCATAAACTTAATTGCTAGAACAGAAAACTTAGCTGTAATCTTATAGTAAAATAATAAATAGGAAGCGTATCTTAAGGACTCAAATTACCAATTTACAAGTTAACCTCAAGTGTTCATACCATTGCTCCATATTTCAGATTATTTCCACTTTGCTAACTGGAAACATTCACCTACTTCCTTTGCAAACAAAGAGCAAACAGCAGAGCAAGAGAAAATTAAGTTAATTGTCTGCAAATTGATTTAAACACTCTGGAAAAAAACCAAACCAAAACAAAAAAAAATCAAGCATAATTATATAACAATTCAACCAAATAAGGCAGGGTTTTTAGGAATTTCAAGCATTCCATAAATGGTAAGTGTTGCTGTTAATTTGGAGGCTGAGATACTTGTTTTCAGCATTTGCCCAAAAGCCAAAAATCTGACAGTATGTAATGAACCACTTAAAAGTTAAAGGGAAATCTGGTCACAAAGCAAACAGCATGTATCAGAGGGATTAAACTGTGAAAGACAGCATAACAGCAGCTTTCAGCAGATCATAATGTCAACCCCAAAACTCTTAGGAACCATGTCCTCTGAAGTCTAAAATCTGCCTTTTAGAAAGGGAGAAGTAACTAATGAAAAACGGCAGCAGTTATCAACTTCCCTTCACCTTTTCAGTCTTATTTCAGTGAGTGAGCACTCAAACAGTTCAGTGATCAGCATTTTTAAGTCATTCTTTTACCGTAATTAAATAATTCAGAAGAAATATTTATAATGTTTGTCCTTATAGGGAGGATGGATGAGGAGAGGGTAGGAAAAGGAGTTAAAAAAAAAAAAAAGAAGAAGAAACAATAGTTACATTCTGAGAGCAAAGAGCCCATTCTTCAACGTAGAGGGAGGATTCCAAGTTACTTAAAAACCTTCCTCAGGTAGCTAATTAAGAAATGGAACTGACAAAATTACAGAAGCAGCCAGCTAAACTTCATGATCCAAAGCACAGCAGACAATAGGGTGTCTGGGGACAAAATGTAAAGCTGTAGTAAGAAAAAAATCTGTATGTAAACATCTCATGTGAGACTTAAGGAGTTGTGTTCCCCACACTGGGAAAAAAAATAATCAGAAACAGAGTTGTACAGCACTACTTTTTATTAAAATTGAATGAGTGCTGCAGGGTTAGCTGATGGAAATGGAGTAACCATCTGCACCATGACTTTGTCCCTAGGAAACTGATCTCGAGACAGGCAAAACAAAAACTGACAACTGCCTAATCTCCAGGCTTAAGCAAAGACTACCAAAACATTACCAAGAAACACTAGAGAAAAGGATCTTATGGTTCAAGTGCAGCACAAGCGGGTGTATAAAGGCATTTTAAAATTAACACCAAGTACTGTAAGTGGGAAATTGTTTAGAAAAAAGACCAACCTTGAAAATTTAAGAAGCATGAAACATTTTCACGAACCTCCAGTCAGTGGCCCCAAGATGTCACTGAATTCTGTGCTACACAGTGATTCACCATACTGTGGGCACCCAGAAAGCCTCAAATATCAGAGCTACCAACTAAACATGACTGTCCTCTATTCACCAATCAAGATGCTCTTGGGATACAGATTTTGAAGACAAAAAGAAAGACCTGTTCTAATCAATGACTCACCACTAGTCAAGCAGTGGCCTGACATCACAGGGTCTTCATACAGGAATGGACAAAAGGAGGTCCCTCACCTTTATTACTCCATATCTCATAGTCCAAAATGCTGCCATTTCAGTTATGCTGTCACCGCTGCTCAGGAAGACAGCGCCGTGAATCAGGTCAAGAAACAAACCTGGATTAAAAAACAGACAAACCCACAAAACCCCACAGCAAAACACCAAACACAAACCACCACACTCCACAAATCGTTATGAAAAAAGAAAAAAAAAAAAAAAAAACCAAAACAAAAAGCAAAACCACAAAACCAGGATCTAATTGACAGTAAAGCTCTACAAAAGAGCTATATAACTGACAGGGCAAGCAAAAAGGATGAGCACTTTATGCTGGAATCACTGCTAAAGCCCTAGTCCCATCACTTTAGATGTTACCACTACTGCCTGAAGATTCACAACCTAGCATGCAAGTACATCACAAAGCACTCCAAATATACAACAAGCATATACATCTGTCCTATTAATGTCCTTCTGGGATAGTAATTTATGTAATTTATATATACATATACATGTATATAAAGACTCTCATTAACACACCTTTTATGTGGCCGTCATAGAGGAAAACAGCCTGTTCCTAGACAGAAGAAAAACCATGATGGCAAAAGCAGAGGGTTTTTTTTCCTTTTCCACACAGAACAGATTTGGGCCCAACCTGGTCACCCCTTGTAAGCTTCTTCAACATACGTATTTACTAATATAAGAAAAATATATTCAAACCTTTTGAAAACAGAATATTGATACTGAAAATATTTTTGTGTTAAAAGGTGTAAGCGCAGTTCCAAACACTGTTAAAAACTGCATACCCAAACACATATACCCCTATCTGCCCACAATCTGTACAGAATAATACTTGCTGCCAGGAATCTCACTCAACAAATGGCAGCACAGCTTTAAACCAAGTGAATTAATGATCTCATGGAAATTTGTAAAATAATGCATTATATAAAAACACTAACAGTTAAGCAACAGAAGAGACATTTAAGTGCCAGCACTACCCTCTCCTGGACAGAATTACTATTGCAGTGTGTTTAGCATTTAAAAAGGCCACCCGACCTCTCTCTGGGACTCTCAGCTGCTCAACATGGTGCCCAAGGTCCTTCCTTGCTCCTAGCAGCAAGGAAATCAGCCAGCTGCATGGTGGTATTGATCACCCACTTGTCCTTGTCCTAGTGGAGCTGACCCACAGCATAACCTTACCTTTCCCTGCATCTTGTCTCTTACCTACTAAAAATCAATTTCTAAACTATCTTCTGTTTAAAGGATTATCACATTTCCAAGTGAAGACATGTCCCAAGAAAAGGAAGGCACATAAGAGAATTTTAGTAAACAGGAATACAACTTCTGCCTCCAACTCTGTCCAACCATGCTGCTTTTCTCCACTGCCAGAAAGTAGATTTAAACTTTGTGTTCAGGAAATAAGACCATGGTGACACATTTGAGTACCTGAGTGCAGATCATGTTACATAGGTTGAAATTATTTCTAATCTTATATTTTTCTATCAAATAGGTCATACTATTGAAATCCACAGTCCTGTAACAGGCTAAGTATCAGAAGAAGAGTACAAATCACAAAAAATGTAGCTTAGAAGGGACGTTAGGACATTTTCTAGGCTATTCTCTTACTACAATTTTACTTAAACCTTCCCGAACAAATGTCAATCCTGTTCTAAAAAACTTCTGCAATGACACTTGACAATGACAATGACAATGACACAAAAACTTCAGAAATCTGTAACAATGGTTGAAATATCCTTGCCATTAAGAACCTTGCTAATTTCTAAACTAAATTTACTTTGCTGAAATTGTAATCCAGTGCTTGCTTTCCTATCCTGCCACTGGACTTAGAAAAGTATTTTCTCTGCAACAGACTTTCACATATCAGAAGAACATTATCATGCCCTTCCTCAGTTCTGCTTTCTCCAGCTTAAAAAAACCCAATTGCTTTCCCACTTAACAGCTCAAGTACTACAACTGTACAGATTACAAAGCATTTTCCCTTTATAGAGCTGTTTATATTGGTGTGACAATGCAATGCCCCACGCCAGACAATACACTGCCGAAGATCTTACCAATGTTAGTAAGTACAAAGATTATTTATACCACTCCTGCTTACACATCTGCATATAGTCATGCCCACAAGCAGGCTGCATGAAAGGAAAAGCAGAGCAACTGAGAATTTTCCTGGATTCTTAGAAGAATTTTCCTGGATTCCTAGAAGACAGATGCCAAGACCTAGTGAAAGAAAACAAAATATCTGAATGCCCTGTGCAGTTGAGGAGGCCTAACCTGAAATTTCAGCCAAAGCTGTTTGGTTTGGAAATCAAAGGGAACATTCAGGTTTATTGCTTAATCTTAACTCATTCTTACTCGCAGACGTGGCTTACGTTCTGACTGCAGACAATCATCCAGGTACAAACTTAAAACGTACAAGAGGCAGGCTTGTACACGTAAGTTGCTTGACTTTTTTGTGAAGGGTCTTCAGCACCATCCCCTGGCCATTTTCACTGAAGTTGAAAATTATACTGTTATCTTACATGCCTTAAAGTAAAAATTTAAACAGTGAAGAAGAACCTTATCTAAAGTTTTCTCTCCTAGATCAATTTCTACACTGATTGTAGCAAGGTAAATAAGGAAACTTGCAGCAGAAGTACCCCTCTCTATTTAAACAGTACAAACAGGAAGCAAAACACACATCAGAGTTAAAGAGATTTTCTTAAAAAAAGAAATTAGGACAGGTCTGCTTCACCAGCTCATAAACAGACATATTTTTCTCCCCCTGACCACCGACCACACACACATTTGCCTTAGCCACTCCCCAGAAAGCAAGCATTGTATTGTGGTAAAATACCTGGCAGCCCATATGATTAACAGATAAGCCACCTGTGTGCCCATGGGGAAAATAACTGAAGCATGTGTGGAATATATATATCATGATATTTCAAAGCATGCTTTCACAGTTGATTTACTCAAAGTAAGAAGGCCCATTTCCACAGTCATCTGTGAAAACTCCACATCTATCACCTGTGGAGTGCTTGTCCCTGTCCCTGAGGTACCTGCTGTCATTCACTATAAAATAACACAGCTATTGGTAATGAGTTCTCATTCCTTCTCCTGTCAACTTACAGGTGATTGACATCTACTTCAGAAGTCAATTTAAAACTGAGGAAGTTAAAGGATCCATATGAAACTGCACCTTTCTTGATTCTTAGGTCATTACTTGCCTTGAAAATGAGCTTTATTGCTTATTTCCACAAACATAAGCACTACTGACAAAAACATTGATATTTTTCCAAGTCCAACACCTTAAACTAATCAATGCTACTGTATCTCCAGACAGCCATACCACCGTCTTCTCATTTCAAAAATGTGACTAGTTTAATGTCTTTGGGGTTGGTTGTCTTTGCTGCTGCAGTAATTATTTGCCAATATTTACTTAACTGTGTTTAGATATATTAAGTAAAGGAAAACTGCATGACTATTTAGGTAGCCCCTTGGCAACATTCTGGTTCTAGTGCTGCTAGAGAACACTGGTGGGAACACACAAGGGCTCTCCAGAACATGAAAGGCAGCTCAGCTTGATTTTTGAAGGATAAACATGTTTTATTTCCTTCTCTTTTCTTGGAAAGATAACAGATATAAAAAGTGGCCTACAGATGGGAACTCAAGGAACCATAACTAAATAGTAATGATGAACACAGAGCCAGCAAATTCAGAATATGAGTGTCAAAAAAAGAATGGGAGACTGAAAATCATTCACCTTGAAGGAAAAAACAGAAAGGATGTATACATTTGAAGATATTCTTGGTGTGCGCACAGATTTCCCAGACATACATAAAAGTTTAAAATTATATTGAAAAAGACCACATATATATATATATATATATATGGCTTTTTTCAGTCATTCAGATATACCCAAAAAACCAAAATGGACATCCCAATATACATGCATGCTATAGCCAGTGTATTTGCTTATATGCCTCTGGATTAAGTAGTAGGGGAGGAACTAAAAGAATAGCACAGAAATTTTCAGTACACATACAACTAACTCTATGCAGTTACTTCCAAGTGCTTTCCAGACAATTCCCACATAATGCCATTCCCTCTTTATTGGTGTATCTTACAGCAGTTTAAGCACTGATGTAATCAACTGACTCAAAATGTTCTTTTTACAACTCACACCTGAGATTCACAGTTTTTCAAGTTCAAAACCAAAGTTTAGTCCTTGGTCTAGCCACACACATAATTAAATAAAAAATATAAAGCACCAGCAAGTGTTTTCCTTAAAGTTATTCAGCCTTCCCTCTCTAGAATTTTTATCAGGAATGATGAAAAATAAACCAATTTTTTAACGTTGAATGGGAAGGAAGAGAACCTAGATGGACAGTTCATTAAATCCCTCCCTGACAACCAAAGTTGCAGCTATACAATTCTATTGGTGCAGTCACTGAAGTGCAAGTTTAGTTGTCCTGGCACAGAAACATAACACTGTTATTGTCTATCTGCATAGGAAAAGAGCCCTTTAATACAACTGTTATCCTAAAGTCTAAACCTATGCCAGCAGCTGCACCAGTTCAGTTACTGCAGCTATAAGCAAATGTAACACAAAAGAGAGCAATATAAACACTGTAATCAGACCAAACCTTGGCAAAGTCATCAGCTGTAACGCTAAGCACTAAAGGGATAATAATTCAAATGTATTCAATGCTGTCATTCAGAACTGTGAAACAGAACAGCATTTTGAATCACAAAAAGAAATTTTGCCTGACATGAAATTTGAAGGCTCAGAAGGCCATACTGTAAATGGTGGTCTTAATGAAGTAGAATCTGAAGCAAATTACAGGCCAGAGCACAGGAGTATTTTCACACCTAACTTCCCAGTAACTAAGTAAGACTTTAGAGCCTGAATACGGGCTAGATGCACAACACCTGTAAAAATGTGGGCCTACAAATACCTTCTTGAAGTACTAACACTGCTACTCAATCAACTATGACAGAATCCTCCAACCTCTTTATACCCTATGGAATTTCTGAACTGGAACACTTCTCAAAAACAACAAAACAACCAGGAAATACAAACCAAAACAATCCACAATCACACTTCAGCATGCAAGACTTCAAATATTTTTATCTCAATATGCTATTCAATATGCTATATGAATAAGCAAATATTCATCTCAATATGCTTAGCAAATGATGGACAATCTAATTCTTTTTATAGTTAGAAAATTGAGGCATATTTTGTATTATCTCTTAAATTTACATCAGACTGTAGCACTGCTAGGAATAGCCCACCCAAAATTTTATTCTCAACACTGTGCCTCATCTACCAGGCCATACCACATAGTCAGAAGGCAAACTGTTCCAGCTCAGTACTCAAGGAAAGCCATACAGCAGGCACACAATTATCCCCTTCAACATTAACCACTTCTTAACATGGTGCCTTTGGTAAGTAAAGCAAAACACTCCCTAGTTCCTTGCATACTGACAAATGAGTGATAAATTTAAGATTAACATGAAAATGTATGTTCTTTTTTTATTTAGCAATTAATGACAAGTTTCAGTTCAGTTTTAGTTAAAATACTGGGATGAGCTCAAAAGAAAAACTTTGCTGCCACCTAAAGGTAAAATCTTCAAGGAACACATGGCAAAGGAAACTGCATCTCATTTTTCCTTACTCAATTTCAAAGCCCTGATGCTGAAAATCAAAACATAAAGCTAGTTATACACATTCAGACCCAGGAAGGATTTATGTATCTCATCTTCGGTAGTAGCTATCAGCAAATACTTATGAAAACCCCTCTTTTACATACTCCAGATTTCAATCCATTCAGATGCTTTGATATTCACCAATCAAACAGATAAATTAAATACAGAGCTATATTCTCATTACCAAGGACAGTTCTAAGATCAATGTGCTTAGTTTGACAAAGTGCAAAAGACACTGATGAGCTAAATACACAATTTGTCTCTCCTCACTAATGCATTACTTATTTCCTTGGTTTATTTCAAGATTACTGATGAGCTCCGCCATTCAGCTCCAACTCGGATCCCCAAACCAAAGCCTACAAGCACAACCAAAGTACCTGTCAGAATTCCTGTTGGACATCTCAGCAAACCACTCCAAGGCAGCACCTCTGGAAAGCTACACATTGTAAGAACTGTGTCTAAAACCTGCCTTCAAAGCGGAGGAAGAAGGTAAATAATTTTCTATGATCTATGACATTAAAATGGATTTACGCAATCTGAATCTCAGCAGTAGTTTCCATCGGGGAAAAGTCTGAAACTGTCCACATAATCAGCACATCAGTGGTCACCAATCACAGGACAAGAGACATACAAATTCCTAGGAGCCAAAGGTTCTGCAGGGTCCAAGCTCTGCTCCTGGCTTTTTGGTGTAATTCCAGAATGTGGTCCTCAGAGTAGAGAAGCACACGAGACACAAATACGTTTCTACTATAAATTCAGTTTTGACACGTTCCACAAACAAGAATGCTAATGTTGTCTCAACAGATGTGTAAAAACATATGGTCAATCAAGAAGGGTTGAAGGAGGTGCCATTTTGTTTTCAGAGTTGGTCTAATCAAGAACTGTTTTAGTATGGGTTATCTTGTGTTCAGTAGTAAAGACAGAATGAAGAGAGGCATTGGAAAATCTGCTCTTTTATAATGCATAGAACTTTAAGAAATGCAGAGTTCCTTGTTGTGCCAAGCATTACTTTCAAAGCATGATTTGAAAATGAACAATTCTCTCCTCAATGAGTTAACTAATATGATTAACCCGCTACTATTTGCGCAGATATTAACTCTGAAAAATAGATAAAAGAATTGACATGGATATCGTCTGTAGTAGTTGTGCAAAGTTCACCATTTTATTTGGACTATTGTATTTATACTTGAATTCACTTAAACAGTAATTTGGAAATTATCAACATTTGTGTCAAGCTTAACAGTAAGTTGTGACTTACACAGAGGCGCAGTTTTGTTCCTGCATTTCTCCACAATTTCGCCCTTCCTTTCAACTGCTCACATTCAAGCAAAATAGGTAACAACCGTATGCA
The DNA here is from genome assembly GCA_039877255.1 of Loriculus beryllinus. Lineage (NCBI taxonomy): Eukaryota > Metazoa > Chordata > Aves > Psittaciformes > Psittacidae > Loriculus > Loriculus beryllinus. The sequence continues at coordinate 13,694 of JBCJKH010074181.1, read as the reverse complement.
TAAATCTTCATGAAGGATTTTTTAACCAAACTAACTCTTTGTACAAGTAGTTCAGCAGTTCTAGTTCATTAATGACAGAATCTGCCTTTTGCTTTTCTTAAAGCATACCTTCCTTAAAAAACTTAAAATTTACTCAGTTTCCTCTCAGCCATTGCACAAAACCAATCAGAACAGTAGAAGAGACTCCAGGTTCACTGTTTCCAATTTTCTAAAAAATAGCAATTGTTGCTCTGACAAGAAAATTTCTTGCTGTTCCACTTTAGAAAGTTAAAAATAACAAGATACAATTACTGCAAAGAACCCCCCTCAGGAAACCTGCAATATAAGTTACTGGTTTGGAATATAAAAATCAATTTGTTTCCCTGGTATTAATGTATTCCTCATTCTTCTTCCCCTAACAGAGTGCATTCCAACAGTCTAAATGGCTCAACTGATAATTTGTGGGAAAACTGCTTTCACATAGGTCTTTCTTTAAGAACTGTCAAATCCTAATTCCTAAATAAAGCAAAAGTTCGTGGTAATCCCAGTGCCATAGCCAGAACTGCGACCCTTTTGCTGAAGCAAGGAGAGATTTTGATACATTCAGTTATCTGATTTTCCCCTTTTATTTCACAGCTAAAAGTTTAAGTTAGCTACAGAGACAGTACAACATGTTAGCACTGCCGCATGACTATTTTTGCAAACCACAACAGAAAACTAGGCTTCCCTCAACAACTCCACAAGAAAGTCTCTAGGAGTACTGAAATAAGGAAAAGTTTAAAAAGAACAGTCTACTGAAAAGTATTTCAGCTTGTGTCCTTTGACACAAGACACACTTATGCCAAAATGCAAAAATCAAAAGAATGACTCTTCCATATTGAAAAGTCTTTGAGTTTTATTCACTAAATCTGCAGATAACTATAGACCTTCAAGGCTCTGTTGTTACATATGCTCAGATCCAAATAAAATTCGTTGAAGCACACCACTTGTATGTTCTGCAACTTGCAGAATGAGGGTATGTAAATGTGAAGAAACACAAATTTCTAACAGCAGCTGTTGACTTCGCATGCTTATCAGAGAGAGATCTTCAGTAGAAGAACAAGTTTCATCAGAAGGGATAGTAACTCACAGATGAGCCAAAAAACAAAAACATGTACAAACCATACACACATCTGCCAAAAGATCTTAGCTTCGATCAAGCAACAAACTCTCACTGAACATGCTACAGTGAACAGTCTGATACCCAATAGTTGCAAATCACGTATTATAAATTGATGCTATCTGGCACCCTTTACTGCCAGTCTACAGAAAGAAAAGAAAACCTCTGGCAAAAGAAATTAATTCCCACAATAGCCCACAAAGGACCCCACAAGTCTGTCAAATCATCCACCATAGTACCATATTATACTTCTCACCTATTTGCACTGCTATCATAGAAGAGTTTCCTTGTTTTTTGCTCCTGTCTTGAGATGACATAATTACCTATGAGGGCCATAGCCAACACAGACTTTTAGTTAAGAACCTAAACAGATAAATGAGGACACTACACTCTTACAGGATTAAGGAAGACACAGAGAGCATGGAGAATGAAAGACAAGGAGTGGTAACATAAAAGGAGGAAACTGGAAGAAGTTCTGAAAAGCAGAAGTGCATCTGTCTCCCTCAAACTGCCTGGGAGATGTGGCATGCTGGCTATGGGCAAGATATGGACAATTACAGTACAGTGAGAAGTGCTCTTTCTGTTCATGGAGAGAAGAGAAAAAAGTTGGTGTCTTTCACCAACACTACACAATCTCCTTAGTATTTCTTAACATCTCCCTTATAGTTCTGGATGCAATATAAAAACCACATTCAAGACTGGACATAGTTGTGATATGAACCGGAAAAAGGGAGGGGAGGAAACCCTGCAGTTAAATGATTTTGGACATGTATAACACTAAACACTGATAAGTAGACGATAATCCCTAACCACTCTCTCCACAGATCTCCTCTGGAAGTTAAAGGTTTGCTGATGAAGTTATTGGGCAAAGTTCTTTAGTTTGTGTCAGGTGACAAGGTAAATAGAAGGCTAATCCCTTCAGGGGTTTTTTTTTGGTTGGGTTTTGGGTTGGGGTTTTTCTGTTGTTTTGTTTCTGGTTTTTTTTTTACATCTATAACCACATGCAGCAGGGTAAATATTCATGTCTCAGAGTGAGAGTACCTACCTTTAATCTTTAATATGTATTCCAGAATAATGACTGGCCAAAAGCAAATTAAGAATTACTTATACGTATATAAGGATATCTATTTTGTGTTTACCCTTTAAGTGAGTCTGAACATCTTTCATGCACTTCATCTTAAAAGCAGCCTCTTTTAACTATGAGTTACTAAAATCTAAGACACTTCTGAGGGCTGAATTATTAGGAAGAATATTCCATCGGCCAGGACTTCTTCTAGGGCTAGTCTTAAAGGAAAAAAAAGATCAGTACCTAGAAAGTACATTTTGAATTCTGCTTTGTACTTACATCTGTGGCAGAGATGCTTTTTTAAAATAGGTCAGCAGCAGTCGGGTAGTAAACTTTTTTTTTTATGAAACTTGTTTCACAGAAATAAACTTGATCAAGTCCGTCAAAAGTGCTCACTAATGGGCAATTATTTTTGTGTACTGTTGCTTCTACTGTACATTGTAAACCCTGAATTCCTCTTTTATGCCAACTGATTTTAAAGGATTTTATAGTATGCATAAGATGTAAAATCAAAGGTTAATTTGTACCACATCTGTTGTACGTGAAAAATAGCTACACAGAATAAAAGTTACAAATGTTCTTCTTACTTTACTCGCGGCTTGTGTCAACTTAATACAGTAACAGCCTCCACATAAAGAACCTGCCAAGAAGTTTACAAAGGTGGGACATGTGGATCAGAGTACATGGTCTGCACAACACTGACCTGCAACCATTACTCTCAACACATTCAAAGAATGTTCTTGGACTAAAGTGTATAGAGCACTTTTAATACAGGTCTGGATTAGACACAGTCTCATCTCAAATGATTTATCTACCATGTCAAAAGTTTATCATCCCAGTCCTAATTTGTATCCCATTTCTAAAGGAAAGCTGCCAACATTGTAAAAATCAGCTGACCCTGATCATCCAGCTTGAAACCTCTAGCTGGTAGAATGTGCAGGCTTTTAAGATATTCAGGACTCTTGACATTATATTGAATAAAAAACCCCTCCAAAATATATTATTAATTAATCAATAAAATAAGGCACTATAAAACCTTAAAACTAATTTTAGTTGTCTTGCTCTACTACACTAAATTCCATTACCTAGTTTTCCACAGTAAATCTCAACATGCAACCACAGGCTGTAAAGTGCTTCAAGACACTCTGAAAAAAAGCCAAGTATAGGAGCCACATAGTATAATCACCAGGCAAAGAGACAAACCAGCCATAGTACCATGCTCCAAAAGAGCAACGGCTGGAGGAAAGCTGTCTTTGACAGTAACACATGGCGAAGGTGATGTTAAGACACCCCAGTGAGCACATGGGTAATGCTTTTCAAGTACCACACGTACTTCTTCCCTCCAGAGGCCTTTTAGAACTGTAAGTAACTTAACATCGGTAACAGCAACCAACACACAGTATACCTTTCACCAAAGAAACTCGGTTTGGAAGAAAACACAATTTAGAAGCTAAATGAATGCAGGACCCAACTGAGCTCTGAACTCAGAGCAAGCGGTTTTCTTCATTCCACCCTGCATCCCCGCCTTTTAAAATTCGCTTAGATGTATTTTTGTCGGGTGGGCTCCTGGTACTTAAGTATATGTTATTTTCGCTTGCCGCTTCATCCCGTAAGTACCCCGGGTTACCTGGATGCGGAGATTTTGTTTACGAGCAAAACCGCCATCGCTACCAAGCAGGGGATAAAAGCAGGCACGGAAAGAAAAAAGCGGGTGAGAGGAAAACCAGGAGAAATAAATTAAAAGCGGAGAAGGGAACGGCGGAGGACTAGAGGGAGCGGGAACCGGGAAGGAAGGAGGAGGGGAAAAAACAAAACATTCCTACAAAACCAAACAACGAAAAGGAATGAAGAGGGCCAGGCGGAAGGGGGCCGGCCCTCAGAAAGCCTGTTCCTAGCCCAGCATGAGGAGCAAGCCCCAGGAGGAATACCTGGACTATTGCCCGCCACTGCTGCGGAATCCCACCACGGCTCCTCCAGCGCGTCCCCCATGCCGCTGCTGCCGCTACCACCGCCACGCGGGGAACGAGAGGCGGGGCAGCGCGCGGACACCGCGCCTGCGCACTGGCACCGCCCGCCCGGCGGGAAGGCGGGACCGCGGGCAGGAGGAGCGTCCCTGCGACCCGTTGCCCGCCGTGGTGCTCTTGAGCTGAATTAAGGTGAAACGACGCCAACCAACCAGTTTTATGATTTATTAATGCAAAATACAAGACATATCGTTAGATATAACTGAACAATGACTACTTTAACTCGTTAAGCAAGTGTTGTGCCGTGTGTTTTTACTCAGTTCTAGCCAATATTCAATAAAAAAGAGAGAAGAAGAGTGCTCACGCTCTTTGAATCTGAGCACGGTCTCAGCCACTCGGCAACTCCAGAGTCACCCAAGTTGGAAAAAGCTGGCACAACCCAGAATCTCAGACCAAGAATCTGGTCTTCATTTTACATTTAGAATCCAGATTCTGACAGAAGCTCTTTTCTGAGGCATGGGAAGGCATTTACACCCCTCTAGACATACAACAAGCACACACAGATTTATAACTATTTTTAGCAGGGCCTCTTGCTATAGGATGAGCATAATGATTTTAAACTAAAAGGGGAAGATTCAGGCTGGATGTGAGGGGGAAAAAAAAAATTACAAGGGTAATCAAAACTGGCACAGGCTGCCCAGAGAGATGGTGGGTGTGCTATCACTGGAGACATTCAAGGCCAGGATGGATGTGGTTCTGGGCAACCTGATTCAGTTGAAGATGCTCCTGCTCATTGCAGGAGGGCTGCAATAGATGACCTTTGAAGGTCCCTTCCAACCAAAACTATTCCATGATTCTAAGAGAGAAAGAGGGAGAAAGAGAGAGAGAAGTATCACCCCCTGTGGATCCAGCAATGTCTCACTGATCCTATTCACCCAGGGTATTCTCAGTGGTGGGAGCTCACCCTCTGACCTAAGCCTTGCCCTTCTATGCTCACATTCTTTGGATTGCTATCCATAATTTGCATACAAAGTATAGAGAGGTGTTACTATGATAATGATGGGCATAGTTTAGTGAACGCATACACAGTTCCAAAGTTGGGCTTCTCTGAGGGTCGTTGTTGTCCCTCATATTGTGGTGTCTACTATTTGACTCCATCCTTTGAGTCAGCTTGAGGTAAGCATTTTTCACACTCCTGTGGTGGCTTATCAGCTTCAAAAAAAGGGGTCACACCAATCCTGTCTATGCAGTATCAAGAGCTAACATCCTTGATGTTTGCTTCATTTGTGCTAATTCTTGCAAGGCCTCCCATGGTCAAATGCAAATGATGCCTGAGATAAGCTCAGTTTCCTGACTCTCACCCCAACCCATGGCTCAAACACTGCTGGGCTCAGTGCTGGATGTCTTCGTCCACAGTAGTTACAGGTATATATGATCAGAAGAAAATATAGAAGTAGAAAAAATACATGTAATCATATATCGCACTGTAGCTATACCATTAACAATATCTTCTTTTAACAAAAACATCCCTAAAGTTAATTCTACAACACTGTCCTGGGTCCAGCTATAGCAGTCATTTTTCTTCTTCTCAGTAGCTGGTGCAGTGCTGTGTTTTTGGCTTTCAGCGTGGGAACAGCACTGGTAACCAATACTTTTTGTTGTTGCTAATTAATGTTTACTTTGACCAAGGACTTTCTGAGTCTTGCGCTCTGCTAGGGAGGAGGGGAAGCCCGGAGGAAGCAGAGACATGGCACCTGACCCAGACTAGCCAAAGGGGTATTCCACACCACAGCACGTCATGCCCAGTATATAAACTGGGGGCAGTTACCTGAAAGGGCTAGATTGCTGCTCCTGTTGGGCTGGGTATCAGACGGAGGGTTCTCTTCCCTTGTCATTTCCCTTACCATTATCATTGGTGATAGCAGCAGTGGTTTATATCATACCTTAGTTACTGGACTGCTCTTACCTCAACCGCTGGGAGTTTCATTCTTTCTATTCTCCTCCCCACCCCTCTTTTGGAGCAGGAGGAAGAAGCGGGAGGAGTGAGTGAGCAGCTCAGTGGTTCTGAGTTACCAGCTGGGCTTAAACCACGAGAAAAAACAAAATGTGTCCAGGGCCAAGTTTGAGGACTGTGGCGCTGGGAGATCAGAGGAAGGTGACTGTCCAAAATGGCAATCACAGGGCAAACAAACACATATTAAAATAATAATTACAGCAATAACTAAAAGAATAATTGATCCAATATGAACTATCAGACTGTGTATGACATTTTGTCCTTTCTTATTGTGTCTCTTCTGATGGTATAATTCACCAGTGGCTTCATTGTCTATGTGATGACAGAGGAGTACCTTTTTGTGTTATTCCTGGGTCTCCAGCAATGCAAAGATAGCCACAGTTGTCAACTGCAGCTCTCGTGGTCAATGCAGAGGCTGATGACCATGCTTCCCTGGTCCACCGGAGCTGGGATTCACACATGCAGCAATTAAACAGATTTCCACACCCTCATGTCAGTGAGGAACTTCCTCTGGGGGGACCTGCCTGGCACATGCATGGTTTGGGACTGGGTACTCTCATCATGGATTTTTTCTGGCCTTGCAGTTCGGCTGTTTTCTACTCACTAAGTTTCAAGTGGGGTCTTCTGGTTGCCTGGGAGGTGGCTCAATTATAGCATCATTATATGGTATTTCTTTTTCTAAAATGCCCCTGGCCCAAGCCTAGGGAATTGAAATTGCTGTATATCCTGATTCCTGACACGCACCTGATGTGACTAGTTCCACAGAGTAAGGTGTATCCCATCATGATACAGAGCACTTAGGTTCATAAAAGGTTGAATAATTGATTTTCTGTAGGATCTCATGGCAAGGGTCTACAACTTACGCCGGTTCTAAATGCATTGATTTCCCCCAGGGTCTGGCATCTTTTCATCATCTAACTGATAAGTTTGTGAGGGAGCTTTGATGGTCAAGGACACAGAAATTTGGCCTCTGTGATATACATATCGAATTCTGTTCCCACTCTGGGTTATCACCCAGAGTTGCCCGAGATTCATTCATTAAATAGGGCACATATTCCCATATTGTGGTATTTTCATTAAAAATAAAGGACAAATTTACCAAAGATATGAAAAATTTCAGCCCTTCCTCAGAAGATGGAAGATATGCAATACACATGCCTTAGTCCAAAGAGTTCCACATTTGGGGAAAACCTTGAATCAGCTCCCATGCAAGATTAGGACTGCTACTTTGCAGTCAATACTTCCAGGAGGAAAACGATCCCTCATGAGCATTTTATAAACTTTTTTTCCTAAGTAACAAAAGCAGCTGTTTGAAATACTGGCTTTTTTGTTGCTTTGTTCATTTTTTAAAGCGAAAAATATCCATGAAGTGGGAAAAAGAAGAAAGGAATTAAAATTATTACCTTCTATTACCTTCTCCTTTGCAATATTTTTTTTTCAATTGTATGAATCTGGTTTTATACTGTAAAAGCCTTGCTTTCTTGATTAAGATTACTCATGATCTTTTCTGAGACACAAATAATTTATTTTTATTATATGCTACCTTTGAATAAATATTCTTGACTCCCCGGGAGCAGGGTCCTGCACATTAAACGGGCGTGTATCTTTTTCCACAGGAGCAGTCCCACTCGAAGTCCGGGCACTTAGGAACTGGAGCGGTGCTCCCCAGGCCAGCAGTGGAAGTCAAACAGACAAATGTAGGGAGACGAATCTACCGTAAGGTGGCACCGTTATTCCACGTAAAAATTACTTGAATCGTTTTCCTCTAGCTTCAGAGTATGGGTTTTTTTTCCTTTCAGGGTGTAGACTGGTGAGGAACGTGTGTGACCGAGGACTTCAGTGTTGTGCTGCCCAGGGTGACTAATGAATGCTGCCACGTGACTTTTTGGCCTTGGAAGCAGGGGTCTGTGTAAAACTTGTGAGTTTTCTCTGACTGGCCCAATATTGACTGTAGCGGAAACTAATTTAATAATCAAACCTATGCATAGCAAAGCAGTTCATCTTTATTAAACCCGAATATACTTAGATTTTTCACAGGACTGCTTCCCAGCCGCTGACGCCGATTTCCAAGCGTATTCCTGATGAAGGCAGCTGCTGCCGACCTGAACTGGCGTCAGGGCCGCCCCCCACCACCCGACTCGAAGCAGCGCAGAAGAGAGGGGAGCGCGGCCCCCCTCAGCACCTCCCTCCGCGGGGAAGCGCCAGCCCACCATGCAGTGCTGCCCCGGGACCACGGAGGAGACAGCTCCTGCCGCCTGTGGGAAAGAGCCCCATAACCGTAGCCTGTCCGCAGTAACCTCCAAAGCCCCTCCAACCTCTCTTCCCACTCACCACATCCCAGCTCCCGCCTCTTCTCCTCCGGCAAGCACCGCCTTCCTCCCATGCCAGTCTTCCGCACTTTACGCCGGCGCCTTCACTTTACGACAGCACAGAGGAAGCTGGAACGGGAACCGCCGTGTGAGGGGGAAGGGCATTGGAGAGAAAAGCGCACCACCCGACCGCACTTTGCGGCCGAGCGAGGGGATACGTCACCAGCGATGGAGGAAGAGGTGCCGCAGCCGTCGAGCAGCTGGTGAGTTGCGGGGTGTCGGTGGCCTTCCTCGCTCTCCCTTCTCTCCGTAGCGGGGCCGAGCGGCAGAAGGTGGGAGTGGTCGAAGTATCCCCTGCCTGTCGCCACTTCTCCCCCGCCCTCTCCTGAGACCCGCCGCACTTGGGCTGCCTCTGGCGTTGTGGAGAAGGAGGAGGCGGTGGCGGCTGTGGCCGCGTTGCCGTCGGGCGCTTGGCGGGGATGTGGTGGCTTGGGGAGTTCCCCGGGACAGGGGCGGCCCCCTCTGCCCACCTGCGGCCGGGACCGGCGGCCACAGGGCAATGGGAGCCTGGGGCGAGCCCCGGGTCAAGCGCCTCTGGGCGCTCAGTAGCTACCCGGTCCCGAAAGAGGAAGCGTCGCCGTAAAAACAAGGGACAGACGGGCCTCTGGCCGAGCCCAGCCCGGAACGAGGTGGTTGGTCCAGTTTAAGATTATAGGTTTAATAGGCGGTAGGAGCTACTCGGTGTGTGTGCCTGTCTTCCTGGAGTGGAGTCGGTTTGGTCAGTTCAGCTTCCCCGTTCTCTGTGTACCCGCTCAAGCACGGGTGACAGCAGTAGGTTCTGACTTGTTTTCTGAATGATTTTGCTTGCCACCCTCCTCTAGTGCAGCTACCACTCATAATGGATTTTACATTGAGTCTCTAGGGCAAGAATAAACACTATTTCTGGAGCGTGTATAGGATCATTTTGATGGTAATAGTGATGTGATTTTAGTATTTGTTACACGCGTATTTACTCCAGATTGCTGAGACTTAAATATTATCTTTTAATTACTGAAGCTGTTCTTACAGTACCCCACATCTCAATTTCTGTGCATCTTCACTTTGTTTTTCTCTCTGCATTTCTGCACTGCATGTGATTTTTTTTTTCTGTGGCTCTGTGACACAACATTGCTCTTTGTCCTTTCCACGTACACACATTTTAAAACAATTATCTTACAGACTTGCTTTTTATGATCATTTCCAATCTGATGTTTTTGCTTTTTGGATTTATTTCATGTGGCAAATTCAAAGGTTTTTGCTAACTATGCTCAACCTTCTTTGCACTTAGCTCACTATAAAAAAGCCTGAATTGACACAGATGCAGCTGGTATTTGTTCTTTGTCTAGGCTGGTTCTACAAACACAGCTTTTGGATAAAACAACTAAGTATCATTTACTAACAAATGAAAGTGAATTGGTGTAGTTTTTTAGCCTTTTTTGCATTTAATTACAGCTTCAGAATTTATGAAGCACTTTTTATAGGTACAGAGTTGCATAAGCATTATTTTTAAATACAGACCTGACTGCTGGGACACGTAATTAAGTTAAGTGCAGACTCATTGACGGTGTAGTCTTGACACTTTGCAATATAACCGTGGATTTCTAATAAGAGCCGTGTTGAAATATCTGAGAAAATACTTCAAACCCCTTTCATGACTAATGTGGAACGTTATGATCCCCAGTCACAACAAACTGACAAAATTTCTGTTGAGAATGCAGCACAGTGCTGTTTCCAGACGTATTTCAAGGAGCACTGTGCAGTGTTGCCATTCTGACTGGCAGCTTCAAAACGTAACTTTAGTAAATTTGATATGCTGCTGCTACTAGAAAAGGCAAACTGGAAGGCATTCCTTAGAAGAAGTTTTGGAAGTCATTATGGGAACAGTTCAAGAAGTTGATGTTTAAATACTACATTAATATGCCAGAACACATCCTGTTACTAGAGCTGTACCCTGTGAATAATGAACATAAAGTTGAATTTCCTATTGCTTAAGAGCTTCACATGGCTATTTAATTCTGTTGTGGTTTGGGTTTTTTTTGGTTTGGTTTGGTTTTTGTGGGGTTTTTTTGCTTTGTTTTGGGTTTGGGATTTTTTTTTTTTTGTTATTTTGCTTGCTCAGTTTTTGTTTTTAAGCCAGTTTCAGTGGAATACTTTCTTTTTCATTTATTGATTTAAACTCTGCTCTTGTATACATACCTGAATGTTGTTGAATGGTTGTTTTTCTAAGTATGGTATGTATTATTTGAATGAACTTTTTTGGTGTAAATTACTGTATTGTCATAGTTTTGAAGTATATAGGACGCTGCAATAACATCTCACATTTTTTTAAAAAAAAAAAAAAGAAAAAACAAAACCCCAAACCAGAAACAGCCGAAACATAAAATGATGTGTATGTATATCTGAGCTCCTTTGGGAACAAATCCGGCAGTGCTGATTCCTTGTCCTCTATTCAGTTCCTTCCAAAGGCAGGTGTAATTTTGTGTTCAGAGACTGTGACAGCCTGTAGAATCTAGATATACTTATTAGCATAAAATGCCCTTTTTGTATTTCCTGGGTCAACATGCATGTGCTGGTGGAAATGAATAGGGGGCACACACAAACTGATGATAAATTCAACCCTCAACATCTGTACTGACTGCTTGGTGGTTTTGTTCAGCAGAGACCAGGAAGATTTCCCACAGTACAATACAATTCAAAATGAGCCAAACCCCTTCTATACCACCACCCCAAATTTATGTTTTAAAACATGAAATTACAATCTTTTTTGCTTCAGGAAACACAGGAATTTAGCAGCAGTTTTGATTTTAAAATGAGAAAAAATCTCAGACCTTATTGTTGGGGGGCGGTTAGCTATTTGGCATATTCTCAAAAAATTAATGTGAGAAATTGCTGGTGATATTTGATGCTGAGAAACATATCTGTGGCCCAAACTAAGAATGCTGTGAAACACAAAAGAAACGGGTTCAGGTTCTTGTTCAGGTTCTCAAACAGATAAAGATAAAACAGTAACGAATCAATTTCTAAAACCTTTCTGCAGATGTTTCTTTAATACTTGAGCTTCAGGGAACTTGATCAAGTAGTATTTTTTGACTTTAAGATCTGTACTTGAAAGTCAAGACCTGAACTAACTAAATATAACTATAACCACAGGTGGACTTTTCCTGTGCATTTAACTTTGCATTGGAGTAATACATCTCATAGGTCCCAAAATACACTCCAACGGCTCCAGACAACAGGATGACAAAACAAGTGACATACATAGCTTTTCTGAGCTTAGTATCAGGACTGTTACTGCTTCAAGTCATCATATTTCTTCTGAAAGTACATTAGCAAAAAAATCCTTTGCAGTTAAGCATGAGATAAACACACTTAGGAAAAAAAAAAAATAGAAGATGTCATTAAATTCATGTTTTTCTCCAAAATTCCATTAGAAGGAAAAGAATATTCAGTGGTGTTCTGAATACAGTAGATATTTTGAGTGAATGTGAGGGATTAACTTTTTGTTTATTTGTTTTCCGTAGAGAACAAATATTCATTACTTTTTATTAATACAGCTCTTCTTGAGGCTTTTTTCCACTAGTCAGGAGAATCCTCAATTAAAAGTAGGAACCTGAGTAACCAGATCATATAAAAGTGTATTTCTGGGAGTGGGAAGAAGAAGCTTTTATACATATAGTTTCCTGTGGTGGCAAGTTGTGTTCTTTGCTGTGGGAAGGTTGAATGATGAGTATAAAAATAAACTAATATTAGCAATAGACTTTGAAAATTTTCATGTCCCCTGTTCACTTGCCTGGTTTTCTTTTAAGTAAAGTTTTTTTGCTGTTACTGTCTGTTAAAATCCTGTATGTTATTGTGAGCTTTTTCAAGTAAAGTATTTTGCTTAAAGTGGAGCTTAGTTCAACCTTGGTTATAGAAATAATAAAAATATATTAGAATAAATTAGTCTAATCAGGCACTAACGTGGATACATACAGTCAGTCCTCATAATCGTGATGGCAGCATTGTGATATATGTGCCTGTCTTTGTGTGCTACACTTATCAGAACATGAAAACATGCAGACTGCATACATTTGATGTGATAGGAGACAGTGACATTGTAGAAACATTGATGGTAAGTCTTGGTAAGGAGTCACCTGGTAGCAGCCTCGCTTCTGATTTAGAGAAAACAGGAATGATGTGTGAAGATGTTAAAGACTACTTCTCACACTGGAAGTGGTGCTGACCTGCCAAAGCATCTGTTGAGCAGCTATGATGAGTGTGTCACTTGAGGAGTGCTGAAAAAGATAATTGAAGAGTTTTTCAAGTGTTACATCAACATCAGATAGTGGTCAGAATATGAGAAGCAGTTTGGTAAACTGTAAGTGGAGTGTTTGTTTTAACCCTCTTTTAGGCCACTGACAGTACAGCCACAGTCATTATACAATTCAGTGTATATGAAAAAAGGGTGATCATCTTGTTTTGAACTGATAAATGTGTTTTAGGTAATGATTTTGGTACACGTAGAAGATACTCGTTGAGATATGAAAAAGACGCATTAGTATTACAAGTGTGCCCATCAGAAATTTAAACTAGTAGTATTTTATTTTGTAGTATTTTTTTCTCAAAAAAAAAAAGTACTTCGGCTTGGAGGAAGCAGCTCGAAGGGACTTCTCTTTCCTAATAGCAAATGAGCAGATGTAATGGACTTTAGCAGGTACATTTCAGGCATTGTAATCTAATCTATAGTTTTCTTAATACTGTATGCCTTTTCACATGTATTTGTAATTTATTGAAACACTTCCTTCTGTCTTGCTGTTCACATCCCCACAATTTTTAGTCCATTAGTATCTATAAGTGATTGTTATGAAGTACCTCATATATAAGTAAAATGAATAATACTTTTTTTAAAAAAAAAAAGTGGCTGAAACTGAATTTCCTATAGTAGATAATTTTTATGATCTCCAGCTTTCTCTCACATTGTAAGTGTTTTAGCTAAAAATAAAGTAATGGTGAATATCCATGATGTTTGTTACCTGTTGATTATAATATGTCACCAGAATAGCATGAAGTATGCTTCACCAGAATAGCATGAAGTATGGAGATTTACTCCAGATAAACTAATAGCAACTGTGTGTATTTTGACATTTATAACAGTATGTCTTGTAGGAGCTAAACTTTCAGACAA
>JBCJKH010074179.1:0-14892 GCA_039877255.1 Loriculus beryllinus | reverse complement strand
TAATATGTCTAAGTTTAACATTTGAAGAGACAAAATACTCCCATAAAGCAAGTAGATTAACTGTTGAAAGATACGAAAAAATTCCGTATCCTCTCCCCACCTTCAGTGTTGACCAGTTCATCCTGAAACACAGTACCAAGTTTCTCTTTCTTTAAATATACTTGTAAAAATAATAATGAATTTGTAGTAAAGCTGGAATTCCAGTTATTTACCCCAGTTATACTGCCTTCTCTGCCTATTACAGTTTCTCTGGATGAATATCAGTGCAAACATTGTTAAAAGGAAGCCTATCAGACTTTTACTTTGGAGTATATTCCTGGATGCTTTGATGCTCTTTACGATCACAGGCATTATTTATGCTAAATAAACTCAAACCTTTAGACATGAAAGTGCATATTTAGCTATGACCTTAAGTAATAGGAAAACTAGCTTTTGTAAATAAGCAGTTAGTTTGCAATACAGTGGCAGATGAATAACATACAACAGCACCATTCCTGTAGATCAGAAAAGAAAAATATACATTATATACTTAAATGGTGTAAATCCATATAGCTTCATCCACTGCAGAGGAGCTGACCTAACACTGGAGCTCCATGAATGTCATACATAAATGGTAAATGTCCAGTAGTGTAGGATGGGATGGCATAGATAAAAAGGGTGTCAGGGGTAAATGTAATAAACAAAATACTTTCTACAAAAGTCCAATTTTAAAAGTATAACGTTGGAGATTTTTTTATAACCAAATTGTACCACACATAATATTTTTTAAGCAGAGTTAATTTAAAACTTACATTAAAAGAGAAAAGCAAAGGAGAGGAAGAACAGCAGAAGGCTGGCAACTAATGAGCTTAATTCTGCTAAGGGACTAAAAGATTTTTTTGTCTTGTTTCTAACAGAAGGAACAGAAAATATGCCAGACACAGATACTTCTTCTAGAGGGAAAGAAAAAATGTTCAATACCTAGCTGTTATGATGGAAAGGACAATAAAGCAATTACTTCACATAAAGTTTGCAAAACATTAGCCCAGGTGAATTTGACCGCTGAGTTCTGAAGGAAGTAGCAAGAAAAACAGTTAAAATTTCAAATACACATTTTTGATTCATAAATTCATAAGAGCAAGAGATCTTATGAAGGTCATCAATTTAACTGTTTGATATTGCACACAGGAAAATGTCAATACAGTGGGTATCAGAGGAAACAAATACTGATGGTTTAAATCATCATAGAATGATTTGGGTTGGAATAGACCTTAAAGTTCATATAATTCCAGTGCCATGCCATGGGTGAGGACACCTTCCCCTAAACCAGGTTCTCCAAGCCCCATCCAACCTGGCCTTGAACACTGCCAGGGATGGGACAGCCACAGCTTCACTGGGCAACCTGTGCCAGC
Organism: Loriculus beryllinus; assembly: GCA_039877255.1. Classification (NCBI taxonomy): domain Eukaryota; kingdom Metazoa; phylum Chordata; class Aves; order Psittaciformes; family Psittacidae; genus Loriculus; species Loriculus beryllinus. The sequence goes on along the minus strand of JBCJKH010074179.1, from coordinate 13,501 downwards.
ATCAATGGTAACCTATTAACTTTTTTGACCAGTAACAACAGGCAGTTAACCTGCTTCCCTATACAGTCCCAAAGTATAATGTCCATTCACAACACCTGGAAAGCTCAAATCTGTCATTTTTCTCTTGATACTGTTTGCAATGTAACGCATGCCAAAATTCAGCACACCATGACAGTTACTAAAACTTTTAACAGTTGCCTGGTATCTATTGGAAGTAACATAAAACTAAAAAATTATGAACACCTTGGATTTGTCATTATTTTCACACATATTCAGCAAAATGCTAATTCATACATTCATACACGTCTGCTGCAGAAATTGCATTACAACCTAAATATGAAGAAAAGTAGAAAACCTTGTCCTTTAGATATGGAATTTAGTCCTAATTTTGGCAAAGTATCTAAACCTTTGCCCATAGATTGTTAATTCCTTTTGAATACCTTTACTATTTCCAAAATTCTTTGTTCAAAACACATGAAACAATCTATGGCATTTTAGAATTATAGTAAGATACAAATATTGCCAGCACTAAATATAGAGAGAAAATATTTTAATATTCACATCTTTATATGAGAGATTGATTGATTTTTATATGCAATATATATGTATATATGAACTCCTGTAGCTGCCATGAACAGGAACAGTGTTGGTTTTTGCAGTGCAATCTTATAGAAAAACTACAAGCAATTTATTAACAATTTTGGATTGTGCAACTCCCATCACTTATACTATGAACATTGACAAATAATTGGGTTGCCTGCTCTTTGAGTTTCTATTTCTCCATGAAAAGCTATGCAACAGTGTTTTTAGGACAAAGTAAAGAATTAAAATATGGATATGAAACTAAATGAGTGGTTCAGTCACATATGTAACTTTAATCAAAGCAAAATTATTCTCTGTGAGGCCCTGGCACAGGGTGCCCAGAGAAGCTGTGACTGCCCCATCCCTGGCAGTGTTAAAGGTCAGGTTGAATGGGGTTTGGAGCAACCTGATCTAGTGAAAGGTGCTCCAGCCTGTGTCAGGGGTTTGGAACTGAGTGAGCTCTAAGGTCCCATTACATGTGTACTTTTGCAGGTGTTCAATTCGTTGCATAGCCTAAAATTTAACCTTTGTCTGTCACAAACTGAAATCTTTCAATGCACATTAAAATGCTTCTGAAATAAAAAGCCAGATAAACTACGCCTTTATTGTCACTCTCTTCTTAGCTTCGTTATCAGGTGTAAGACTATCCTGCATAGGTACTTTAAGCATTAATCTTATTCTTTACATTTCAGCTTATTCAAGACCTTGGTGTCCATGAAGTATACAAACGAGCATGCTGCGATGAACGGCAGCTTTACTTACAGAATACTGTCCAGAAGCTATCTTATCTCTATTAGATGTTTCCTTTAAGAAAGTTTTAAAGGTGTATGATGTCTTGGAAGACTGCAAAAAGGAGAACATAGTGCCAGCTTTTAAATTTGCAATAAAAGAGAGCCAAGTCTAGCTTTCCAGCTTAACTTTAGTTCCTGGAAGATTTTGGTATAAATATTCAAGCAAATGATTTGTTAGCAGTCGCAAAGTGAGGAAGAGGTAAGTAACAGTAGACATGTATTAGGCAGCAGCAAATTACATAAACCCAATTCTTCAACAATTGTTAGAGATTGTTTAGAAGCAGTAGATGTCATCTGTTCTTAAACACATCTTTAGGCATTGTCTAACATGACATTCTCGTAAACAAACTAGGAAATCTTGGGCTAGATTGAATTTCTAGATTGCTAGTAAATTGCATGTGAAGTTGGCTGGGTAACTGTGTGAGTTGTCAGTAATTATCTATCAAAGTGAAAGGACAAACTGGCCGCAGGCATCGCTCCTGGAATCGATTCTTTGCTACTTTTCTTTAATCAGCCAGGATGGTAGAGCATACACCAAGTTTATTAAGTCTGTGATAATGCAGGGCTGGGAAAGAGAAACAGTATACTTAAGGACAAGCTTTGAATTCAAAATCAGCTTGGCAAATTAAAGCAAAGCACCAAAAGATACGTTAAAGCTCAGTGGAAAGAAGCAAAAGGTGCAACGCGTAGGAAGGAATTATGGACAGCAAAAATATGCTGTAGAAAAAAAATGGTGAAATACTGTTTCCTTGAGAAACAATCTGTGAGTCTGCATGTATCACATTCTGAACAGGGGTCAGCAAAGCCAGGAAGTTGTAAAAAACTCTTTAAAAACATTTTATTTCTTGTAAATGGAATTAAAGCTTGGGAGACACAGCAAAGCGATAATCCAGTTCTGCTCAGTGCTATACTCCAGGCTGGAATTCTGCATCCAGTTTTGAGCATTGCATTTCAGCAACAAAGTAGGCTAATGAAATAAAAAATGAAAGACAAGGGCTTATGTACCTTAAAGGAGAAATGAATGAGAGGGGACCTGGTGTTAAAGATCAAGTTTGTAAAGAGATGGTATAAAAAGGAAAGAAATAATCTGTTCATTTGTCCATGGCAGATAGGACAAGAAAGAATGTGGTTAAATTTCAGCAGTTAAGAATAATTTAAACAGTTAGGAAGAACTTTTTAATGACAAGAATAGCGAAGCACTGAAATAGATGTAATGGGAGTAGAGAACGGGAAGACATTAGGTAAATATTGTCAGGATTAACAAAGACATAGTTCATCCTACACCAAGGCAGAAAATGATGCTGGCTTATTTTGGGTTTTATAACAATTAATTACATTGACACATCCCTGGAACAGAACAAAATATCCTGCCTAACAGCTGATGGCCGCAGAACTACATCTTCTAGTACAGCAAATGCCAAAGACAGAAAGTGCTAATAGATGTAATAATTCAGTTTTTGTCTCTTTCAGTTTTAATATAAAATATTTTTGCCTTTTTGTTAGAAGTATTTGTTTGCTTGCTTGTTTGGTTGGTTTTCTTCTTTATTCTCAGTAGCGAGATTGTGGGAAAACTCATTTCTCTTTGACAAAGCACAAAGAGGTGTCAGCAGGGTTTATTACTGGAAGGAATGAAGGGACGAGTCAAAGGAATGTGGTGGTAGAAGAAGTGGAGCTGTGGTGCTTTTTGTTGTAATGATTAGAAAATGGGAAACTAATCCAACACCACAAACCGTATTGCAGTTTGTTTGGTTTGGACCTTACAGGGTCATGAGTGGCCCAAGACACAACAGAATGATGTCTGAACAGCATAAACTTTTGCTGAAACTTTGTTGCTTCTACTGTCTTTGCTTTTTAGATCTTACAGTGGGGTGAAGAAGTAGGGGAGGAAATCTAAGCAAACTGTTTGCATTTACTGCTTCATTCAAGTGGCTTGATGGTTTGGCACATAATGTTATTGCAATGAATGATATGTGGTGCTTTTGTTATTCTGGTTGCTTTTTGAAGACCCTGTAGTTTGGACCTAACTGAATTGAATATTTGTCTTCCTTATTTCTCTCCTGAGAAAGTTTTTCTGCATATGTAACAACATTTCTTCTCTATTACGCTTGATAAGAAGAGATTTTTTAACTTTCCTCTTGGTGGAAAAAAAGTAAGTCTTCTTTATTTTCTTCTGTTTGACATTTTGTCCTTCATATTAAATCTACAATTCTTTCTACAGGAGACATAAAGCCAAAGAGGAAAAGGGAAAGTCTACAGTAAATGAAATTGGCACTCGGGAGGCATTTCCTAAAAATATTTATCTGAGGTGCAGAAGATTCTGATCTTTTTCTTGCCCACTTATTGATAGTATCAGAGTTGCTTTTTGTTATGGTAAAAATTGCAAAAATAGTAGTTCAAGTAGTACCATTGCTAAAACAGTAGTCTAAACTAAGAACCAGAATTCTTAGAATAAGCAGGCATTTAAGACAATTTAAGGCGTTTAAGGCAAGTGCTTCCATAAGCACTTTCCCTCCTTAGTTTCTTAGCTGAATAAGATAACGAGTTCACAAATTCTCATCACATTCAGCACTGCGTGTATTTTTCAACTTAATAGAGCTGTAGAACTAAATACACCATCTAAAAGACTGCAACAATTGCTACAGACATTATGGTCTAGAGAAGCAACATTATGCACAATTTGAACAATTCTCCTGTTTCTGTAAAATACTGTATGTTTCATATGACTCCTGCCTGATCTTTCGTAAGTGTTTAAGTCTGGGTATAACCTGCCTGTAGACAAAATAGGCCTAAGCCTAGCCAAATATTTTGTCTTGGCTTTTAATCTCAATTTTCCCTGAATCAAATAAAAAATCCCTCTATTCTTCAGCGCAGCTATGAGTGGAAGAAGTCCTATATGCACTCATTCACTTGGAACTGAATGACCCTCACATCAGTCTCAAGCACCACTTGTGCTTGCATGGAAACATTTACTACCAAATTTTCTGTGTGCTTCATTGAGGCATTTGTATGTGTAAGCCACTGAGGTTCTTCCATGAAAGACACTATAGAATCGCAAAGAGGTTTTGTTGCTTAATGAAGTGTGGATACTTCATCAGTGAACTAAAAAGATTTTTACCTGCAAAGATCTGACCTTTGTTCTCAGAGCATGAGGATACAGAATGAGCTGAAAAGGGAAAGTAATTTTTAGGGATCAAGCTTCAAAAATTAGAAAATAACTAAGTAACTAAAGTGAGTAGAAGCAGAATGAGCAAAAATTAACCCTGGAAATAACCAGTTTAAGAGTCTGGGGTTTTTTTCCAAAACAAAATAGTAAGTTCACTGGTAAAAATACAGATTTACAACAAGATCAAATGCTTTACCACTCTGCATTATGTACCATCATTATTCTGTGAACTCCACGTTGCAGTCATGGTCTATCTGTAGCTGCCTATTGAGATCAAGACCCATTTTCTCTCTTGATATTTGTTTACTAATGGTCTTGTGAACTGTCATTTCCATCTTTTTCTTAACATCATAGCTATGTGATTATTTTTTGTGAGGAGTGATGCTCATGTCTTAAGGGATGAAAATGCTTTCCCAGAATCTGATTTTTCCAGGTCCTGTGTAACTCCTGCATGAGTTTTTGAGGGCAGTATTTTTCTTTCATACATATGATGTGCTCAAGTTCCAGAGTCTACTGAAGTACCTTTTCTATCTCTGTAAAGGAATATAGCAGCCCTCAAAATCTCTTCAATCCTTTGGGAAGCACAATGAATGTAATTGCTTGTTATATGTAAGTTCATGTTCACAGTATCTCTTCTAGAGAGGGTCCTGATCAGCAAGGTAACATGTCCTGGTTTACCATACAGTTCATCTATTTCAGTTGTTCAATTTCTTTACAACTCTTTTTCCTCCTCTTCACATCACCGTTGAATTAGCCATGTAATGTTTTGTTCACAAACCGGTATGTAATGACAACAGGATTTGTTGATACTGAGCTGAAAATCAAATTTGGGCATATGAGTTTGCTAATTTCTTAGTGTAAAGATGTGTACTTGCCTCAGCTACTGATCTTGTATCAGTCTTAATTCACCTGAACAGCATCTCTTTTAAGTCAGTGAGAGATGCTGATGAAGACATCTTACTGAGGTCAGTATTATTACACATATAGTATACCTCAGTATTACTGAGGTCACACTAGCTACTATGTTTTCTATGGGAGAGCACGCTGGCAGAAACTGTATTGCTTTGGAATTACTTTGTTTGAGGTATTATTGTTGATAAGACTCTCTTTAAGTTAATACTGTGTTTTCCAAACCAACCAAGTGCTCTCTGAACAATTACATATGAGGTACTGTTTCATGCTGATGAATGGATGTAATTTTTATCCTTGGATATCAAGCTCAATTAGTCTAACCCTGACTGGTAAACTGAACTCCAGCTTTCTCTTATAACTATCAATAATTCTCCATGCATTGCTCCAAAAGCAAGCACAATGAGCAAAGACTTCAAACAGTACAGATAATCGCAATTGTGTTCATAGTTTGCACTGAATATATTTAGACTATTCTTTGAAGAGGAAAAGAGGCAATTACCCATTTTGTTCTACCTGAGCCTGGAATTACAACTCCTTTTTTTACTAAAAGATCTTAAAAAAACCCAAACCAAAACACAGCCCACTTCGGTGTAGTTTTTCTCACATTACCGTGAGTTGCCCTCAAATAGATATGCAAGAGCATATCTGGAACAACAGTGCTGTTTCCTTTAAATGGCCCCAGTAAACATATTTGTTAAAGAAAATCGATACAGAAAGGCAAATGAATCACTGCTCCCGGGTAAAAAAAGAAAATAAAAAAAAAATGGCTTTGATTCTTTATAATTGTTCAGAAAATATTTGTAGGAGGAACGACTCCTGGTAATCCTCCCAGGGTCGGTAAGAGTAAGTAAGGGCTAAGTAAGTTACACTAATTCTATGCACTTTTCTCCCCAAAGAAATTGCTGTTCTTCTTTTTCCCTTCTTTATAAAAAAAATTACTCTTTTAATATATTTTTGTTGTTGTTCTTATTTTTCTTCCTCTTCTTCCTTTTCCTCCTTTTCTTCCTCTTCTTCCTCGTTTCATTTCCATATAGTCCTTACATTTGCTAGGAAAACTAACAAATTCCAGGAGGGAATATCCAATTTACATAGGTGAATATGACCACTTTTTTAATGTAAATGATGCCAAATACCACTTGCACAGAGATGACTAAGATCTCTGTGCAAACTTCAGCCTTTAGGGCCCAATCCTGTAATCCAGTTGGAAAATTGCAATTGGTCTGCAATTTCCAATGGGACTTTTATCTCATTTCAGAGAGGCATAGCTGTGGTTAGTGCTATGTAGTGAGCTTCTGTTTTCCTTTGTACCCACCATTCTTCTCTTTCAGCATATGTGAACTCTGTTCTTCAGTTTCTGGAGAAGCTGAGACTTCAAAGGCATGTGCTGTTGCTATTCAAATTAAATCTGTACTCCACTCCTCATTGGATTTGGCTTATATTCTTTAATGTTTGTGACTATAACTTTTTTTTTTTTGCAATATTTTGACAAATGAGAAAAAAAAAATAGCCAGCACTCGAATGAGATCTTTTTTCTAAATGTCTTTCACCTCTATTTATGCTCCAAAATATATGTCATTGAATGATGCAATTCTAAGAGAAGAATTACAATTTAAAATGCATTTGTGAGTGTTGCAACCAGAGATTTGAACTGGTGTTATAAGGGATTTAAACCAGTTTGCATATATTTGAAGTATCAGTCTTGTCTCAGTGGAGATTTACATAACCATATTTCCCGTCAGAAGCTGCACTTTCCCATTGCATGCTCACTCAAATCAATTTAGATGAAAAATTTATAGCACCTATTTTAATAACTTTACTATCACAAATCATATCTAAATATGTGGGTATATAGGCATTCACAAATAAAACATATGAAGATGATTTCATATGAAGAACATTTTCTGTGTTGCTTTTATTTCATCTTATAAAATACTGGCTTGGACAAACAGTCTTGATCTGATGTATAATGTGCAGCTTGGTGAAGCAGCAGCTATACACTAGAGATGGCACTACGCTCATTTTAACTACAACATAAACCCAGCTCTTGAAAGCATTGCGGTAACTTCCATTACACTGAAAGCTATTGATCAGAAATGTTTCCCTGGCAGAAAGAGGGGACTCATGAACTCATTGTGTCCCAGTGATACACCGCGAGATCTCTATTGGAGTTATAGATGACAAGTAGCATCAGCACAGCAGATAAACCATGAAAATCAAGGAGCAATCCACATCTTATCCAAGCTGTATTAATTAATGAAAAGATTTCTGTCCACCTGAATTGGTTCTATAGAAGATCCCATTGTATGTCACAACTATGCCTGCCCAGGTTTTATACTCATATTTTACTAGAACTTTACTTGTTTTGATGATTTAAATTTTATACTTCCCATCTGACTACTTGTATCTGAAGACAGAAAAGTCATGTAGGACATTATATAAAAGACATGTCCTTTTTATGTAATTTCGTTGGAGTATTTATTAGGGTGCATTTTACACATGAACTGCAAGCAGAAATTATTGATACAAGATGTCAAAGAGTAACCACAGGGATGTTGTTTAAACTCTGTTTGAAACAAAGACAGATTTAAAATGCACCATCTTCTGGTTAGGGCATTATGCCAGTGCCCTAAGCAGAAAATGGTGTATTTTAAAAATAGTGTATTCTGCCCACTACAGAAAACAGTGATAATAATAATGCAGATGGAAATAAAAATCATAGTTGTCAATATTGACTGTCAAAAGGTACATTCAGAGAGATGAAGCAACTTGAGACCTTGATATTCTAAAGTACTTTTGGAGACAAATGCCTTTTTGGGGAGGGAGAGTTGGTTTGTTTTGCTGGAAGTAAAATGAGGTGGCTGTTCTACATGGATTGCAAGCATGTTTTGGGAAATGTGCTTTGAATTTTTTTCTTTTTCTAAGAACCACGTGATTTACAGGCATTAGATGTTGTTCGTAACAGATGCTTTTGGAATAAGTGTGTGCTTCTTAAAACAAGGAGGCATTTGCTATAACCTGTAAAAAGCAGAACAAAAAAATGGATCAAGTACTTTTTAACATTCTGTAAGAAGAGGCTTTGTAAATGAAAACAGTTTGAGTTATGTTGTTAGTGGCTTTTTTACGGTCCTTATAGTCTTGTTTTGAAACAAACTGTAATTATAGAACTGCAGTTCCTTGAAATATTTGCTTGAAACAAAAGAATGTGCAACAAATTCAATTTCCTGTTAATTGATACTGCTTTTTCAAGCTCATAAGTGTCTTCATATGCACTAGTTGTTGTTTTGTCGAACTATAAGGATACTTTTCCTGAAATACAGTGTTACCTGTTTCTGAACCTTGGCATGATAGGACATTTTGAAGGAGTTTTGTGTTAGTAAAGTAAACTCTTTTTCCTGTGTTCAGTGTGAAGATTGCTTATGTTTTGGTTTCTATACATACTAATAGTTGGACTATAACACATCATTTATTGTGCACCCTGTTGGCAGTAAATCATTGCATTTAATCACATTTTATGTTGCATAAGGTATTACTATTACATGAATGTGCCTGTCCTTATGTAGTCTATATATTCAGTATATACTCATAACAGTTCCACTTTGTTCAAATATGAGTTTTTCTCTCAGTAGATTGTTAGTTGCTCAGGTTTTTTCTTTATTCTGAAAATGACAGAAAAAAACAAGAAGCAAGACATGTTTGTGGTGGTTGGGAGGTTTGATAACTTGATTCAGTATGTAGGTTGTATGATACATGTTCCTTGCTTTCATGATTGTAATTCTGTGAGTTGCCTAATGGCATAAATACTCTGCTGGGGAGAAATTTTATTTATGGTTTAGATGTAGGAGTTTTCCACTTTGGTAACCTCAGAATTATTCCTCCTCTTCATGAATGGAAACTAGTCAGTAGGTGATTTGTTTGCTCATTTCAATAATAGGCCAACAATCAAACAAGATTCCTGTTATTCACTGGGATTTACCTTACAGAGAAGTATTTCCCCTGGAGGACAGTTTGCTAAGTCTACTTATTATTAAATTTTTGTTTTAATAATATAAGAAATACCACTTTATATCATGCTTAAGATGTAACCTCAAAAGAATCCTAAGAAATACATTCAGATCATGTTTTAATGGATATCTTTTTTGATATTACTCAAGCAATAATATTTATGTATCCTCAGATAGTTTTTTCTATAGCTCTCTATTTAGATGTTCTCATTAATTTCTTTCTAAACTTCTATTTGATACAGTCCCATGGAAGGTTATTACAATATTCCCAACTGTCCCCTTAATATGTACTACAAGACAATCACCACAGAGACAACTTTTTGTGAGGAAATATTATAATTGGATCTGATAAAGTTTTAGCCCAGGAATAGTTCTTCACTAAAGAATCCTACATGCATTTTTCCTGATGGAACATCTTTTCTCATTATAACCAATTTGCAAGCTGTAGAAGAGCTGACAGTAGAAAAGGTGCTTTACTACTTTTTCACTGGCAACATGCTACCATGCTGGTATGATAGATGAATTACATCACAGCATAACTATACAAAAAAAATCATCTCTACATGGGCTGTACTGAGAGTAATGTAGGTTTGAAAGAAAAAAAACAGCATCAGAATATATATCCAGATAATTTCAAAAAGAACAAAGGTAGTAAGGAAGATATTAAGAACTGCCAAAGATGACGTTACAGTGGGTGTTTGCTGTAGGCCACCTGACCAAGAAGAAACGTGGATGAGGCCTTCTACAGACACTTTACATTCACAGGGCCTGGTCCTCACAGAGGACCCACCCAGAATGTCTGCTGGAATGACAACACAACAGGATATAAGCAATCCAGGAGGCTCCTGGAGTGCAGTAATGATAAATTCCTCCTCCAAATGATAGCAGAGCTAACGAGGAAAGGTAGTCTGCTGGACCTCATATACCAACAAGGAGACCAAAGAACTGCTAGCCAAACCCAAATACATAAAAAGAAGCATACAGAGGGTAGAAGCAAGGACACGTAGCCTGAGAGGAATATAGAAACATTGTCCGAGCATCCAGGAATGGAGTTAGGAAAACCAAAGCCCAAATGGAATTTAATCTGTCCAGGAATGTCAAAAGACAAGAAGAAGAGCTACTATTAAGTTAATTACTGTCAGAAGAAAGACCATGGAAAATGTGAATCCATTGTCAATGAAACAGGGTACCTGGTGACACAGGACATGGAAAAGGCTGAGGTACTGAGTGCTTTCTTTGCCTCAGCCTTTACTGCCAGGAAGACCAGCTTGCTGGAATCCCAGAGATGAATGGGAAAGGCTGGAGCATGAAAGATGTAACCTTGGTGGAAGAGGATCAGGTCCAGGAGTACTTAAGCAAACTGGGCATATAAATGTCTGTGGGGCCTGATGGGATGTACCCACAAGTCCTGAGGGAGCTGTCAGATGTCATTGCAAGGCCACTCTTGATAATCCTTAATTAATCATGGCAGCTGGGAGAAGTACTCAAGGACTGGAAGAATGCAAATATCACCCGCATCTTCAGGAATGTCAGGATGGAGATGCCTGTCAGACTCACTGCTAATCCTGGAAGCCACCTAGATGACCGTCCGGAGGTCTTTTCTACCCCAGCCTTTCTGTGATTCTGTGATTCAGTGATGTTGATTAAACTGTTAGGAAGAGAAGAACTCACTCTAACTTTGGGTTCATTTTCTAGATGCCTGCAAAATGTAACTGTGTTGAAACATCTACTATTGCTAGAAATGTTAATTGTGCAGTTTGGAGATAGGAAGTCATAAATGACAAGTTAATGGAGCTAGCAATAACATACATACAGTGAGGTATTTGCACAAGCACATCAGGTACAGGATCTCGTATCAGGAGCCATCATTTTCACCTATTCTAAACTAATGCTGTCAAGTTTTTCACATCACTTAGTAGCCTTAAGGAAGTTGCAATATATATATAGGTTTATACCAAGAAAATAACTGTTTAACAGATTCACATCAAGGTGATTAATAAAAGTCATCGTTATAAAGCATCTGTTTCCTGGTGGCAACATGTGCAGGTATTCTGTACATATAGGAGCTTACTCCAGACACTCGTGGCTACAATAAAAATGTTGTCGCTCAGTTCCTGTAAGATCTGTGGAGGAAATAAAGAATATATCTGTTCTGATTTTAGCTGAAGATGACCAGAGTTTAAGTGAAGAAATGTTGATTTTTTTTTTAACTGTAAAATTTCTTGTAATTAGGTTCATTGTCATTATCTGTAACTAGTAATTTATCAGAGTAACATTCAGCATTAGCATTGAAATGATTGTAGATCAGTAAAGGAGAAAATTAAGTTCAGTTCTTTAAAAAAAAGTAAAAATATCTATTTTGTTCACTCAGAGTCACAGATAGCTGTGATTAAATTTTAATTTGCTGTCAAACGCTCAGTTACAGCAAGCTGTCTTCCAGAGTACAGCTCTACTCACTGAAATGAGGAATTTCCCATTTAAACAAACAGAAAGTTTATTCTGTACCATTTTAAAGGTTTCCAAAGGCTGGTTCAGCTCAGTTCACATCCACAGTGATGTGCTCAGTCCACTTCAGCCAAGAAGATTTTATGGTGACCAGCTAAAGTGATTTTGACTATTGTTACTCTGTTTTTAATTGTGTACAGTGCGTCTTCTACATGTTTAGCTGCTCTCAAGAACAGTTCATACCAAATTGTCTTTGATTTGTCTTCACCTGTGTTAAAGTCATAGCATCACTGGTAGCACACAACCATTCTTTGCTTTTGTATAAAGACAGGTGAACACAAAAATATGGCTAGCTTTGCATGTAGTGTGTTAATGTTGGTGTTGTATTGATGTAGAAAGTCACAAATATCCAGCTATAAAGTCAGGGCCTGAGTGAATCTCCCAGATGGGCACAAAAACTCAGTCATGTGTCATCACCCTTTAGCAAGTATTATAAAGAAGAAATATTCTATTTACACAGCAGAGATCGTGACAGTGTAGATAGCTGGCAGTTCACCATACAAAACAAAACCAGTAGAAAGCATTGTGTATACCCAGTATCATTCTCATGGACAAAAAACATGACCCCTCCTCCTTTGAGACTCCTGTTATTTTATTCACTGGATCATCACCTCTCTAAAGCTGCCATCCACTTGGAAAATTACTTCTGCCATTCAACCACTACACAGCATTTTTACTTACTGTCATCTCAGCTAATCCTATTGTACTCATGGGTCTAACAGACCACTTTTACTGAAAGTATGACTGGACAAGGGTTTGATTTCTTCTGATAGTAACTGGGGCCTGATTTTGCAGCATCTTGAATAGACATAATGGACCACACAAAGCACAGCACAACAGGGAGTCAGATTTACTGGGCTAGTTCCTTGTACAACAAAACAAGCAGGAGTAATTCTAAAAAAATATTTATTCCTCATTTCACAACTGTTTTTCAAGTAAGTTTGTGTAATAAGTCTTCTTATGGAATTTTCAAATTGATTTCAAAAGAGATAGTCTTAAAATAGAAATGCCTTCATCACCCTCCATCACTTTTATATAACATAATCTGTTCTTGCCATTACTCTCTGCCAGCCACAATAGTTAATTCTGTATAAAAGGTTTTGATAAGAATAGCCTGAAAGTATATTTTCATATCATGTACCCAGCAGGGCTAAATTGGAGAAAATCCATAGGAATAATAGTAGTGTTAGGAAGAAAAGAGGAGTTATGGGCAGATGTATAGGCCATGTTAAAGGGGATCATACTAAGAATTAAGTCAGTCCTAGTTAGTCTGTCTCTGTGATAAGAAGTAAGACATCTAGTGATTACAACAAAGAGGTCTAAAAGCACAAATTTGAGTTTGCAAATCCCAGAAATTTTCAATGGAAATGGTATGTTTCCAATCCAGAGAAATAGCACCAGAACCTAAATGGAAAAAGAGCAGCAATTCTTAATGACTATCTGCTTACTGAGTGAAATACCCAGGTTTACATTGCGTTTCATTTTCATATCATAGGATCCTAAAGTCACAGTCTGGTTTGGGTTGGAAGGAACCTTAAAGGTCATCC
>JBCJKH010074171.1:1247-14883 GCA_039877255.1 Loriculus beryllinus | reverse complement strand
CTTTTAAAAAAGGGAGAGAATTCCTTCCCCCCTCCCCTCCCTCCCCCCCCCCCCCCGTTTTGCTCATGGAACATGATCTGTTTACATATTCAGATTAATTTTTTACTTATATCTATGAAAAGTCATAATAATTTTGTCTTTTATTATCAATCTCAGTCTAGTGAGAAATCATTTTCTTCCAACCTATTGAGAACCAGCACTGATTTTTAAGTACAGTCAAGAGGAATTAAACCAGCACATCTTCCATAGCTGTGATTTATGGTTTATTACTGCCTGTAACTTACACAGCAAACACTTCCCAGTTTTGTATTTTCAGATGCTAGGCAGGTTTCAAGAGGTAACTCACCATTTCACTCAGGGGCCTGCTCAGACTTTCCCCCAGGTGCACTTTAGCACATTAAGCCATCTGAGCCAAAAACCTGAGCTTTGAGCTGTCACCAACTTTGAAGAAACTGAATAGCATCACCATCTATTGCTAGACATTAATCTAAATATCTATGGGACTATTTTTTCCTGCTTTCTTTCAAGTTTGCGGGACTTCTGAGCAAACTCCAGGGCATTTCTCACCAGTGTTCACCACAGGCAGAGGTTTGAAACGGAGCTTTACAGAAACTTTAAGTCTCACCCATATTATTTTTTTACTGTGATAAGAAAAACACTACTTTCTCACAGGTGCCACATCCTCTACCAATTCACCCATCTACTGCTATAATATGGAGTCATCAGTGGTGTTTACTTCCTTGGCAGCAAGCCTGAAGAACATGCCACAGGAGGTGGTGGCTTTAAATGCAAAAATGTCATCTGTGTTTGCACCCTTCAGCATCCTGTCCTGAATCCCCTTGATGGTTACTTTGCTGAGCACATGATAGTGATTCAGACAGAGCCAATACTTGCCTTTTCCTGCAGTCCCTGCAGAGGCAAACTACAAGTACTGTACATGCAACATTTTGTATATTTATTTGCAGACCTTCTATATATACTGTTTATAATTAGAGGCCTATGGTATGTCCTTCATGAGGTGCAGAGATGTAGCACAGACTTCAAGAACGAGGAAAACACTTTATGGTGCTGATGGTGCAGAAAATTTAATTGGATGAAGTTTGTTCCAATTTATAAATCTTTTGCATGTACTCGGAAATGCAGCCAGGAAATCCAGATTAAAAACTGCATAAGATGAATCCACCGGTACCATCAGTTTGTGTGTGTGGGGTGAGACTGAAGCTCTCTAGCACTTTATGTTTTATATTGTCTCTTCTAAAGAGACTCAGATCAAGGCTGCTAATGCTCTTCTAATTATAGAAACCAAAGCCACTCTTGGCTTCTCTTCATCATAGGCTCCTCCAAATGTCCACAATGTCCTTCTATGATCCCTCATGACAGATGTAACATTGATAGTTTAAATCATATGCCTAATTTTTCATCCTCCACTTTGTATAGCAAACGGCATTGTAAATACCAATATAATTCTACTGAAATAGTGTTACTCGGCAACTGATCCCCAAAAGCTGTGTAAACATCACTTCAAAAACACATCTCACAATGATACTGCTTTCTGCTGTGTGTCCTAATGCAGGTTATCAATGTAAAGTCTATTACTTTATTGGGACTGTAAATCGTATTATAGGCATGCACATCCGAACATGTTGGATTATAGTCCGAATCAACTTTGGGAAATCCTGATTGAGCCAACACTGCAGAGATCTCCCAACTCACGTTGATATTCAGTAAATAGCACAGAGAACGTTTAATTGCAGTAACACACAATTCTAACTCATCATCTCTGCTGCAGCCCTGTGTCAAACATCTGCGTACAAACCTTTGGAATACAAGTGGTTAGAAATGGCATATGCAAACTTCATCTCTGCAGGTCAGAATGATACATACATGTTTGTCACTTTGAAGAGCAGTACCTCCCATTTAGTACTAACTCAGCGTCTCATTCAGTCAATGTATGAAGTGATTCTGGGAGTGCTCTGAAATGAAGTAAAATTTGGTAGGACAAGTCAGTAGGTACGTAACAGTACAATGCTGCTGTTATGCATTCTGCAGCTTCCTTATTGCACACTCCTGCACTGAAGTACCCAACACTGCTCAGCTTCTCAGCATCTGAATTTTTCAGCTCTAACATCCAAATAACCAATCACCAACATGACATTGTTCAAAACCAAGTATTACTTTGATGATGTAAATCTGCATATTTTTTTCCCTTTGATGTTTAGTGTATATGAGCTCTTAAACCACTTAACTGTCACAGTACATCTTCATATTTGCAAGATAGTCAGCACCCCTCACTGAGAGGTTTTAGCATGCTGATGGAGACATCCTTAAAACCCTGGCAGAACACCCTGCTGATAGCTCATTTGGAGCAGGGCTGAGCCACTGGTTTGCCACAAATAATGAACACAATTTGCAGTTGGGAATTCTTCCCCCAGTTAACTTGTCAAAATACCTCCTCTAAGGTGGACTGCTCAAGACAGATTTTGAATGATTAAGTCTAAAGAGTTTAAAGCCTCAAACCATATCATGTCCTCCATACAGCAGCACCACAAAGCAGAAGTAAAACAGTGTGCGAAAGGCAACGTGTGGTGCTCTCAAGAGATGTTAGCATTACATTAAGTCTTTACATAAGAAAATGTTCCAGCATGATGCTCTCTGACAGCAGAGTGATGAATCCCAGCGGCATACTAGCACAAAGTCAAGATTTTTAGTGATAGAATTATTAATGCAAAGTGAAGTGCTTGCAATTCTCCTTCCACACGTTGACCTTGTGCTACATGACAGATGCTCTGCCTGGAAGTGAACAGACAAAAAGCTATTTTCTGATGTGACACACATGACTTCTGACCAAGTTTTTCACAGCCTAGTATTTGTGTGATGTGACTGCAGAAATCCAAACCATGTGGTGTAAAACCTGCCCCTCTCAGACACCAAAATGCCAGGCTTTGGACATCTTCAATTACGCATTTCTGTCACAGCTGACAAAGAATTATTTATGTTTAAGGCAGCACAAGCTAAAGTGTTTTAATCATCACAAAACCAATCACTAAATCTGCATGCCTTGCAGATTTATTTTCTGTGGAAAATACCAAATACCACAGAAAATAAGGTCTGCATGTCTTGCAAGGACTTGCAGTAAAAGAGACACTCCTAAAGCACAGTAAAGAAGTTCCATGGTTAACAGCAGGTTGCATGACTTAGATGACTTTGAACTGCATCTCTGTAGTACATGAATATAAAATAGCACAGTATTGATTTTCCAGCTCTGCTCTACCAGCGCTGCATATCCTGAGCCCACTCCAGAAAAGCACTTAAATCCGTTTTCCTATTACTACTATTCAGAAATGCTCAATCCCGACGTCAAGCCTGAGTATCGTTATTTTTGCTTATTAAAGAGACAAGTTTTCCTTTTTTTTTTCTTTTTAATGGAATTATCCTATTAGTTCCAAGCAGGCAGCTCTTTGAACCCCTGTCCCTGGTAACTGCAGAAAAGAATTCCAGCAAAAAGGAAGAAAACATTGCAAATCTCTACTACAATTAAGATTTTTAAAGGTTTTAGAAATAATCATCCAGGCATGACAGCGACAGGAAAAAAGAAGTATCTATGAAGGGGGAACTCCCCCAGTGTTAAGGTCAGCTGCAAAAGTGTTCATATTTAAAGTAACCCCAATATTAACCCTACTCTACACATGCCACAGACTTGACTCATAGCAGAAATACTGGAGAGCCAGCTGGGGTAAGGATACCTCCCAAGTACTACTGCAGTCTTAGCCTTACTTAACAGCTACACTTGCACCTTTTGGAGGTGAGAGGGACAGGCCAGGTTAAGTGCAGGCAAATGGGCACTGATGCTGCAGGGTGTTGGCTGGTTGGTCTGCAAGAGTGTGGGAGTCACCATACAGTCTCTGATCTGGTTTTCCTTGAAGTAGCTGCTCAGACTGTGCAGCAAGCATGGAGAAAGGGTTTTATCTGAAAGAGTTTCAAAGCACTTGAAAGACTCCAGCTCTGCAGCAAAGCTGAAGGCCAGGGTAACCAAGAGACAGAACTGGAACAAAATAGTTCATGAGCCAAATGAAAGATGATGCTGGCACAGCAGGGTTACTTCTAACAGATGACTTGAAATAGGCACCCAAGGTAGCTTGCCCTGTCCTAAAGTGGCCCTGGCAGAACTCAGTTGGGCTAAGACTACAGCCTTTGTTTCACTGAATACAGGTTTTTCCAGCACCCACACTATCAGAAAAGTAAATACTGACAGATCAAGTTCTATAATTGAGAAGCATCTGGACTGTTGGAGTACTGTCCTTTAACATTACATTAGTGTAAAGCAGTAGGAGAACACATGGACCTCTCAAAGTCCTAAACAAGCCTCTAGAAAAAAATAGTTTGCTAAGTCCATGCAGGATTTGATTGACAAAAAACAGAACTATTGAGGCATGTTTTATGCATACCACAGAAAACCCCATAGATGGAAAGCCAGGCAGCAGCCATGTGAAATTTTATAGTAGCCTGTGTTTTCTGCTCATAATTTTACTGCATTCAAACAATGGCCTGCTTAAGTATGGCTTATGGGGTTTTGTTTCTTTCCTGGGAAAAGTGGGAACTAGGAAATCCCACTTCATTCAAATGTAAACTGTTCTATGCTTAGTCTGAGATCCTCCTGTAGAGCAATTCCTCAGTTAAAGCAGAACACATAGCTCCAAAATCAGTGGGCAGAGAGTGGGCACTGGGTTATGTGGCAAAACAGGTGTCTGTATGAGGAACACTTACCATCTTCCAACTCATCTGGATGAGAGCTCCACAGTTATCTTAAAAGCTTTCCCCACCCCAAGACTAGATAAAGATCTGGAGCTCTAAGGAAAGCATTCTGGCTGCAAAAGTAGTTTGGCCAACTACATTTTGATGTCAGAATATTTCAACCTTACAGTTAGGAAAAGATTACCTTGCCAATCACTTGTCTGTCAGTTTTGATGAGGAAAACAAGAGTTCTCTGAAACACCTGAGCTCCCAAGGAATGCATGATTTTTGTAATGCAATTCTCCCAGTTTTCATGGCAATGAAAAAGAGTTTAAAGAAATACCTAATCACAGTGTATACAAATAGGGAATTAATATAGGGAGTAGCTGTTCCTTAGCAAACTAATTACTTTTCCTTTTTTAGCTATTTAGTTTGAGCTATAAGTAAGGTAATTTTAAATCAGGCTGATTTAACTCCTGCAGCCAATCTAGAATCCAGCCTGTAGCTTTTCATGAATTGTAACAACAGCTTCAGCATTCTCCTCTCTTCAGAAAGATGCTGCCTTGCTTTGAGTAACGAGAGATCAAAGAATACCAGGTTCGAAGGGACTTCAAGGATCATCTAGTCCAACTTTTTTGTGGCAAAAGCACAGTCTACACAAAGTGGCTTAGCAACCCGACCAGTCAAATCTTGAGTGTCCAATGTTGGAGAATCCACCATTTTCCTGAGGAGATTATTCCAATAGCTGATTGCTATTTAGATATTTAAATACTGGAACATGGCAACAACCACCTATCACTAGGCGCCATGGAACCTTCACATGAATCCCTCCTTTCTTGGAAAAACCCCTTCTGTAGTAATTTCAAACATGACTGCCTCGTGTATGGGTGAAAATGCAAGGTTACCAGTCTCTCATAATGCCTTCAGGGACTTCAAGAGAAGCAAAGCTTGTGCATCTCCATGGACATACACCTACACCCAGCCACTCAGCCCCAGTGCAGCAGAGGGACCATCAGTTGATAGAGCTCCTTTTGGCTAACTGGCTGAGATAACACTGATCTCTAGTCTAGCACATCTCTTGAAGACGGACAGTAAAGCCTGGCTGTCCAAGAACAAGCCCAAGTTACTATAACACATCAGAGAGGAGTTACCTCCCATCCAGAGCTTCACCTGCAGATGTAGCTCAAGGCCTGGCTTTGTTTGCTAGCTATGTAGATAAGGATGGTTAAGGAAATAGTAGGCATGAAAACATGCTGTGGCAGCTTTAGTTGTAACACCCTCTGAAAAGTTCTGTTACTTCATCGGGTATCTGAAAAGAGGAAACACCTAACTCTCAACCAGAGCTTACTGAACAGCAGTGGAAACACTGTGTGTTAACAGACTTAATATCCCCAAGAAAAAAGGGAACAGTCTCAAACGAGTCAGTTTTACGAGTTCATTGTGGTGATCCAGTTCTCAGTGATCCATGACTTACCCTCTGTTGTGGACTGAATTAAAAACACTGAGCCAAGCTAAGAGGTTACTTGATGCCAGTTAGGACAGAAAATGTACTTGCTTTGAGCTTCAGATGTTCTTAGTGTAGGAGCACTGTAGGAAACCCTGAAACTACGAGTTTCATGTTAAGAGTTTTAAATACAGTTTTCTTTTCCAGAATACACCAAAATTAAAGACATCATAGTTTCAGTAAAGAAACGGATTTTCAGTGAACCAGAAACCTTCAGCTTGGTAGAACTAGCCACATATTTGAAAGAATGTAAATTCAACAGTTTCTTAAACTGGCAGGACCCACTATGGAGACCAGACCATTTCAGCAATTCAACCAAGTTTCAATAGGAACAGCGTGTGAACCACTAACAGCAACATGACACAGAGTACAGGAAACAATAACTCCCACCCATCAGACAAAAATATGCTCTTCCACTTTGCTCCCAACATCCATCCCAAGTCACAGCAGTTCTGTTAGTCCTGTAGGGAATAAAATCCATGGTGACACTGCACTACTTTCAGGTTAAGAACAGGCAGCCCTTCCTGGTCCTTCCCCCCACCTGAAGTCACTCAACTGAAGCTCTTGGTTCCTAAATGAATCAATTCATGTGTTATTTTAAAAGGATAATTTTAGCAGTATCTTCAGAAGAAATTCACCTTTGTAGTTGCTTCCTCCCCCCCCACCCCTCCCCTTTACAGCAGAACAATGGAGAAATCTTTAAGTACTGGCCCAGAAAACTGAAACTCTGTCCTTCATTGGCACTCGGTGGTCACCAGGAGACTCTCAGGTTCAAGTGGCTGCAAGAGACTTGCATTTTTAACAACTGAAGTCTTGACTGGTGAGCAACTGAAGTCAAACTATGATTAACAATAGTAACTGAAAGTCTGCTATACCATGCATTCCAAGGTCTGCATTTTTTAAAATCCTTACTCACAGGACAGTCCCATGGCTAGGAACTATTAATAAGGCAGTTTCCAAAGACATGCAATTCAGTTACAACACAACAGTACCAGAAGTATTTCTATAAAGTTTGAAATGTTTTTAATATGTACATTCTTTCTTAGTAAATATTAAAGTAGTGCATTTCTCTTGCACTTTTTTCATTAGACTTCTAAAAGGGCATCAGAAATACATTTTTCAACCCCCTCCAAACCAATGCACAGTTGTTACCTTCGTAACAAGCACATACGAATTCTGTACACATTTCCCTCCCCACAACAGAAATAAAAATTTGCCATGACTATCCAATTACACATCATCACAACAGGTTTAAATTATGCGTACAAATAATTCCAGAGCCCAACATACTGGATTTATGAAACCATTCCATGCGTTCAACAACAAATAAAAAGAAAAAAAAAAAAGAAAAAAAATGATTAAGTTTCCTTAAATGGTGTTTTCTCTTTCTATCCAAGTACCAAAGTCTGGATTCAGTGTATCATTAAGACTAACCACTGCTTGAGTCATAGAAACATGACAGTACATAGATAACCAAATTTCTATTTATAGACAATATGCTATACAGTTACTACCTCATTTAATGAATGTCAGATAAAGCAAGTTTTGCTTTCTAAGACACTGAAACTGCACATTAAGAAAACAGTAAGAGGTGCTGCTAAATAGGTAACAACATTTTGAAAGGAGGCTATGTATTTATATGATCCTTCTTATTAGTAGCAGTTAATTAGCAGGGTTCCTATGCTGTTTGTTTCTTTTTCCCCAGAATGACAAGCTATTCAAGAGCTACAGCTGACTCACCCAGAAATATCACCACATTTATCTTCAAGAAGACAAAAACCAGTTTCTGCAGTGAAAGCCCTTGGGGGCAGTCTTTCTCATTACATAAAATCTTGGTATTTTCTACAAAAGAGGCTCGTAGCACAACATACAGACTGGAAACAGACATTTCAGACATACATTACAAACCTGGATTCAAAGGGCATTCTTTTTCATATTTACTATGAAGACGACAAGTAAAATTATAATACTATTTACATGCAAATGATTCTGCATGATTTTGTAATATCCTATTTTCGTGTTTGCCTTAAGATACTCCTTGAAAAGCTGCACTTCAGTTCTAAATTTATTTTACATGAATCTTGACAGGTATCAGTCTCAGGTATTACTCCCTCCCAGTGAATAAATCAATACTGTCAATATGCTCAGTTTATTTTAACAAATCAATGTAGGGTGTCTTATGTTCCTGATATACAGGGGATAATTCCTGTGCACGTTAGTATCCATTTAGTAGAAAAGCTCTCCATTAGCAAGGTGCATTTTCAGTACAATTAAAACCAACTCGCTCCATTAAATATTTGCACCTTGCAATACTGCTGAACTGCAGTCAAGTACAGTGAGAGTACAAGATCATTGATCGGTACCATGTGTTTCAGCTGCTGACAATTCTGTTTGCGCCACAAAACCAGAAGCCAGTCACTGAAAGACAAATCTTGGCTCTTCTTTAACTGCATCTACCAGGTGATGTTGGTTACCATCCTTATCAAACACATTTTGTATAGGCTATTTACAGTGTACATGGCTGAGCATGCACCTTACAGACACAAACACACCTGCCAGTTTGATACCATGTAATTACACAGTGCCTGAAAATGACAACACATCTTAAACACCATTTTAATTAACAGTTTCAAGTGGGAAATGGTCTTTATTTTATAACTGCTATACTTGCATGAGTTTTTTTTTTAATAGAAAACACTAACTCCTGTCCAGAAGTCTAGACACATTCTACATACTACAGGTTAAGGCAGTAAAAAAAATGTGTTCCTGATAACTGGTCTTGACAATGTCAATTAAAGCTGTCTGAAGCCACTCCAGTTCTCCAACAGAGCTCTGAAACACCAAATAATTTGCAAGTGAAAAAAAAAAATTAAAAAAACCCATCACTTTTCTTTCTTCAGAGTTTTAGTAATAGAGAACAACAGAACTGGGTAGGGCAGAACAGAATGGGATATGGCAAGTCAAAAAGTATTGAGGGAAGGGAACGTTTGATTTCAGTTGATTCCATGAGTTTAACAGTTGAAAGAATACAGTTTTAGATGGGAGTCTGACTCAACCAAGAACTGTATGGAATGAAGGAGAAAACCAATTTTATGCACATTACTGCGTTCTTAAAAATACACTGTTATCTTCAATAATTCAAGTAAGGTAATAGACATTATCAAAAATAACTTCATGAACCATACTCAAGTTTCAAATCACATTCTCAAACTTTTAACCCAAAACAGTTTTATTGTGTTAACTTCATATAATAAACCACGAAGGTCTGACTGTACAAATGGTTAATGATTTGCACTTGTGACTGCTGCAATAGCTAGCAGACTTGCTAACCAACTTACTGTAAAGATATGGCAGATTATATGTTTAATCAAAGCACTTTCATTAGGCATGAAACAAATTCAAATGGTTGACATTCTGTGCTTCTAATGCATCACTCCTAAGAGAGGCAAGAAACACCCACTATTGTACAGACAATTATTTTTACAGAATACCCTTCCTTGAAATTAATCTTTTCTCCACAGCTGTAGATGAGAGTATAATCTGTTGTAAACAGGGCACTGTGTTGTAAAACCAGTTTTTTTTAAATCAAGATCTCTCTCCAAAAGTTGGAAAAACAGACTCTTCAGCATGTCTTTCAAATGTAGCATGTTCTGTTTGCTGTATCAGTTACTTTCCTTTGATTCCTTTTTAAAGACGTTTGCGTTCACAGAAGTTCTGTTTTTAAAAAGTGTTTGAAATTTATATAAAATTCTGTACATGTTCACAAATTATTGCATAAACAGCATAATCTTCATGACAATATTCAGCAACACATGTCCATCTCAGGAAGTTCACGTTTCCCTTCTTGCTTTTTTCTTCTTTTTAACTTGTTTGGGGGATTCCCAGCTTTCTTCAGACTTTGCTGAAAGAAAACCAAAAACCAACATAAGTTAGGTCTGAAAAAGTTTACAAAGAACTGACTTTAAAAATCCTGGATAGTACACCCCATATTTTTATGAAGTACTTTAGAGCAATCAACTAGCATAATTTTTAAAGGAGAGTTATACTCATCTGTTTCTCTCAAATAGTCTAATTTGAAACGCATCTAAACTAATTTTTGCTAATTTCAACCTATTCTTTTACGCCACAAGTATACACTGATATACAAAGGTAATTAATTTTGTAAATATTATTGACAATAGAGTCATTATTTTTCAGCTAACTGGAAATACCATATGTGTACACAATTGACATTAAATATTAACTTTATTAGATTATGGTTTTAACCACTAAATAAGTGACACTCCAAAGGAGTATTTTTAAGAACAATGAACTACATAAAGATGTTGTTCCATGGAATCCTTAATCAAATCAAGAAGCAGTGTATTATTTTTTCAAACTAGATTGCCTTGAAACATGCTGACTGCCATGTGTAAAATGGGGTAAAATATTTTATATGCTTAACATAAAAGATGTTTTTTCAATTGCAGAGGCATGATTAGTCAGAAAAGCCTTCATATTTAAGAACCAGAACAAAAAGTTCTCAGTTAACACGTGGTTTGAAAGATTCTGTTTAATATATTCAAAACCAAGAAGCCAGTTAATGTAGTTGAACAAGACTAATATTATAAAATCATCCAGTTTCTTCTGCAGTCATTAAAAACTGGTTTAGTACTTCAACACTTAGCCAGGAAGTTCTTAGGAAATGTCAGTATTTATTAACCTCGTTGAAAAGTCTAATTCAAAGATTTTTACCTTTAAGCAACACTTTTCACATCCTGCCGTCCTTCCTAATTTTTCTGTCTTATGGGGTAGGTACTTCAGTACAAGCACTTTTGATGAGTACAACACATACGTTTGACATCGTTGGACACAACATATTTTTAAAAAGCAATCTACCTGCAGTAGTTCAATCTGAAGTATGTGCTGTTAGGCTACAACAAAGAACTGCATCACCCAATATCTTTCTACTATAGCAGCAACTGTTTCCCTCCATGATTACTACACTTCATGGAAGCATATGGAGAAAGATGTTAATAAGGTGAGAAGTAAAAAAAACAACCCCAAAACTCCAGTAGGTTGAATACTGAATTGCTTGTATTTTTCCAGTTTTTGGTAGCTAATTATCCTGTCAACTGCTCTGTTAGTACCCATCTTTTCCACTGAAGACTCACAGGCAGGCCTTTGGAAACAGTGCTGGCAGAACTATTTAATCACAGCATGGAGTTCCAGTCCTGATGGCAAAGAGTAAGTCCAAATGTCTGTTAAGGACTGGACAAGGCCAACAGACATTTTCAGTCACTCAAGCATATGAAGCCAGTATTTCCTCATAGTGAAAGTGCATTTATCAAATTATTTCAAGAAAAGCTAAGTATGTCAAAATATGGAAGGATATATAAATGAAGCACATAAAGCACATAAATACATAAGTACCTGATATGGCCCTCTAGCCCCAAACCTCAGTGCAAAGTGTTCCTACTATATATGCTCTGTGGGCACAAAAAAGTACATGCTGCATTGAAAAGAATGAACTGTACCAAGAGATACTTACTCTGTGGAGGAGGCACACTGTTTTGCTTAATATTGGGACTAGAAACATCTGTCTCTTGCAGCATCTGTGGCACTTGGGAAGCGATCTTGTCAGACTCGCTCTCTGATACAATTATGGATGGCTCAGTAGAAACAGCAAGCGAAGGAGCCTCCTCAGGCTATTTGAAATACAGAAAGAAGTTGCCAAAGGTTTATTATTATGTCATACGGCAGTAAAACATTCCTATACAGTGTTATTCTTGCAGTATATTTAGTAGCTGCTGGAAAGATAGCATTGAAAAATTAAACCAATATTAAAATACTTCACACTTTAAGTTCAAGGCCGCAAGACTATGACTGCCATCTAGTGTCAAAACATTTAGTTACACACAACCAAAGATGACAATGAATTCTTAAAATACATAACATGCAAAGAAAGAAAGACCAATCTAAAAATTACTAAGATCCTAAAAAGACTCTAGAACTTATATTCAGGAGAGATGCAAGACAGTGAAGCTTAAACATTTTCTTGCAAGACAAATAGGCAAGCTGTGTATGTCTAAATACACAATAGAACCCCAAAATTTTGTAGTATTTAGGAAGCATTTGCTTTCTAAACATTTTATAACATTTAGAAAGTCATTCCTATGAACTGCTCAAAACCCTCTGTATGTTTATATTATCATACCAAATATTTGCAAGAGCAGTAAAAAAGTATTTCAGTGGAAACTACTGGAGGAGTAACTGCCAAAAGATACTTGTAGCATTTTCCAATTATCTGGCCAACCTATTTTGAAGGTTCCCACAACAGAGGCAAGATGTAACTGTAGCTCACTCTGTGGCACTTAATGGTATTGAAGTACAGTAAACCAGAAGTCAAAAATGCAAAAAACATTTTGACATTCCAATAGTAAAATCAGAACATAAAAATACAATTCCACTGCAGGTAACGTACTGACAAAAAGGCTTCAAATATTAGAGGCCTTCAAATACTGGAAAACAGTGTCTCTGTCAAGCAACAAACCCCAAACCTAGCAGTGTTACTAAGAAATCATGGCTGTAGTTGTGCTGCAACAGCCAGGACCTGGAAGTATCATGACAAAACAGTGAAGCCTACACCTAGCCCTGGAAGTGGCTGTACACAGATCCTACACTGTAATCACCAGTTTGTACTGTTTCCATCACTGTAATCATCTCAAATAAATAGCAAAACCAGAAAAAAAGAGCAAAAAGCTACACTTTTTTACATTGTAATCACATCATACTGAGCAAAAAGCTAAAAAGCTTTAATTAAACCACACAGGAGCTTGGAAGGTATCTCCCTGACCTTCCATGAGTACAGGAGTTTGCCATACATCAACCAAAAATATGTTTTTTAATAACTGTAATTGCAGTATTTATTTTAATCTACTGAAAATATGGTAATCATTTTTTTTTTTTTAGTATCAACCATGCCGGTAAAATTCAACTCCCATCTTGCAGGATTTCCAGGCTTAGCCAATTCTAATGTCTAATCAATCAGCAATCATCAGCTACATAAACAGAACCATAGAATAGAAACATAGAATAGTTAATAGGGTTGGAAAGAACCTTGAGATCATCTAGTTCCAACCCCCCTGCCACAGGCAGAGACACCTCACACTAAACCATGTCACCCGAGACTGTCCAACCTGGACTTTGAACATCGCCAGGGATGGAGCATTCACAACTTCCCTGGGCAACCCATTCCAGTGCCTCACCACCCTCACAGTAAAGAATTTCTTCCTTATATCCAATCTAAACTTCCCCTATTTAAGCTTTAACCCATTACCCCTTTTCCTGTCACTACAGTCCCTAATGAAGAGTCCCTCGCCAGCATCCCTAAATGCCCCCCCTTCAGATACTGGAAGGCTG